>JAUELC010055854.1:0-12495 GCA_031471745.1 Cryptochiton stelleri
AATGACATACCTCGGAATGATCCCCCAAGTGATTAATCTGTGTTTGATTAGGGCTTTATAAGCACAGGGCGCAAAACATGGTGCAAAGGCAAAGTGTGCAAAGTGCAACAAATTGCTTTCATGTTGCCAGAAGTTTATTAACCAGAAGTGTGCACGCCCATTGTACCAGTTCAACGACAATGTGTTTATTTTTCCAAGCTTTTAACGTTTCAAATTATGTGGGCTGCACAGGAGATATTATACTTAACCATTCGGCGCAGTTTGATTTTCAGAATCAAATGGTCAATCATGGGTCATAATCTAATAGCTGAAAGGAACAATTGACGCTATTAAAACCATCACGGTCCAAGCGATTCACCGGTTTCCCATTTAATGTCTTTTTTTATATTTAAAATACATGAACAAACTGAGAAGAAAAAAATCATTTTCAACAGGGTTTTCCATGATTCGTTAATAGACTGCTGATGTTACCCCTTTGCTCAGAGGGCACCAAGGCAAAGGGAATTTCCATCAACCACTTAAAAAATTCTACAAAAAATATGTATAATTCACACATTTTAATCTGTGTATTTTTGGAGACTTACCTTGATCTCTATCTCCAGTTCGACTATAGCCGCTATGATGGTCAGAACTGAGCTGTTGGCTGTATGAGGGCGGATCTCCCACGACTGGAACGGCATGTTAATGTGAAAGTCCTGAAGTAATGCCATCGTGCCAAAATAGTTTGTTTTGAACTTCAACCTACGTTCATCTAATAAACAACAAGAAAGAAACTAAATAAATAAATTGACTGTACTTTAACCTAAGGTGTCATTCATACGTTATTCAGGGTACATTTCAGTCAGTGTCTATTCTGAAAATTTTTAGATAGTTTGTTAGCTTGCAGAGAGCTTTATTACACGCAGGTGGTTGGCTGACTGAATAACTGAAAACAAACAATGTATTCATGAGTTCTATATTGTATATTCATCAAACATCAGAACGTTAACGGCCACTTCTTCTCACGAACTGCATCCTCCTTTGTCATGTGCCAAAAATGTAAAAAAAAATGTTGCTTTTTAAAAGAAGTTAAATTAGCTAGAATGATACCTTCATTATATTTGATATCTGTGAATCCATCAAGTTTCCAACATTTGTTATCAAAGTCCCACCTTGCCACCTGTGGCTCTTCCATGAAGAGGACATCTTCTGACAACCTACAATGTCAAAGTCAACGGTCAAGGTTAAAACAATAAGTTTTCTGAAAAGATTTAACGATGCAAATAAAACTTAAGAATAGGAATCAACGTTTTAACAAAATAACCAGAGACTTCGACTTTGAAGAAAAAGTCGCATAATCAAAATAAATTTTAATAATCGAAATAAACTATTCTACGAATTTCTGAAATAAAAGTATAAATAAAAGTTTTAAGTAAATTTTAACCTCCAACATGCCAGCTCTACTGAAAACTTAATCTTAATTAGAGACATTTAATTTCAGTATTGAAAGTTTTGGACATTTATTTATTCATTAAGTTATTTTAAATTGGAACAAAAATGTGTTGTTTGTTTAGCAGTAGATAAATCAAAACAAGGTTTGTTTAAATCCACCCAGTCCACACAAACCATGGACAAAGTGAATCTTGCCTAATAGTAAAATACAAGCTTCACCAAAATGGCTAAGATTGTGTGACCACAGATTGATTGATTGGCGTTTTATGTCGTCCTGAAAGGTATTTCACTTCTATGACGGGGATGCTTCCAACAGTAAACAACAGCACAACTCAACACAACCATAATGACGTGAAAGTGCTAAATGTAAATGCTCTATTGGAAAGGCACTGTTCCTTCACAGCTGAGAGGATACATATACTTCAAAACATACTGCCCTTAACCAGAGGGTGTATAACCACAGAGAGCCACTTTGCATTGCTTACCTCATGTTGACTCCAATGGGTGGTTTTTCTTCTTTTTTCTTCTCCTCTTGTCCATCTTTTGATTCTTTACTAGGACTGGGTGCCACAGCAATGGAGGTGTCTGCCACATATTCCATAAACTCTAACTGGGGAGGGACTACCACTGTAATCAACAAAACAGTAAAGACATTTTGCATTTTTTATTCACCCAGTACTATAAGTATATTCCTGTGTCATATTAAAAAAGCATCATCCTTAAATTTATTTCAAAGAATCAATATATGCTATACTTGTAATTCTAAAAGTTCTACATAAGATGAATCAATTATTTCAATTTGGAGACTACAAATATATCAAAATATGTGACAAAAAATTAACAGATCAAAACAAAAAGTAGTAAACTGAAGCGATTTGGTATTACTCACACTGTGTCATGGTCCAGCTGTTGACTGTTTTGGGTTGTGGTGGTAAGTGCAGCAGATCAAAATCAAACACACCTCCTATCACATGGTATGCTCGTAGATCAACCTCGTCATCATCCCCATCAAAATCATCCCATTCTATTGGCTCTGTAACAAAAGGTCAGGGGTCATGCATCATTAAATCTGACTTCATTTTTATTTGTTTGATTAAGGTTTTACACCGTACTTCAGGTTATTTCACTCATATGACAGTGTGTGACCAGCCCAAAGGATAAAAGAAACCACCCTCGAGGCCACTGGCAACAAACAATGACAAGGTACAAGACAAGCACATGACATAACACATGGTGCAATAAGGAAAAGTCTGCAAATTTATAGGGATAAACCCCAAGACCAATTGACCTCGGAACTGACTTGATTTTACCGATACCATTGTAAAGCTGATAATATAGTGCTCAGCATGGTGTATTACAAAACTTGTCTTCGTAACCGCTTTTTGTTAAAGATTTAGTAATTAACAGGGATTCTGCTTATTGTAATTTTATAGTTTGTCAATATTTTCATAATAATGGAAAATGTAACTCAAAACAGATAGAACTATTAAGGCTATCGCAGTGGTATATAGAGAGGAAATTGCACAGTGAAGTTTGAATACCATAAATATTGCACGAGTGAGTGGTATAAGTGATAACCCATGAGATGCAAGTGTTGTGTGCGTTATCGCTTTCAGCATTCATGAGATCAATATAATGGTATTTAAATTTCACTGTGCAATATTCTTTTTATTCGATGTATTTATATCAATGCTAAATTAGTAGTATTTTCGTTTTTAGGATAACACTCTCTTAGTTAGAACAGTCTGGTTCAGAAAATTCAGTCGGCCAAGACCTGTTTGGGACTGGAACCCAGGACCCAATAAGTAATACTGTAGTTCACATTAGTAGTTCACAACATTTTCTATGACAATTTGGTAACAACAAAGTGTAGAAACCAAAGTATTATAAAATGGCAGTGAAATATCTCTTTTACCAGTGAAGGAAATCCTGATATTCCACCTAAACATAAATAATAAATATTATAAACACAAGCATTCCCGTTCAATATCGGAGAGCTTCTTCAGGTGTCGTCATTGTAGTCATTATTATCATTAATATGAGTGTGTTAATGCAATCATGTTAAGAGCCACAGGGGCTGAGGTTATAAAAACTTGAGTGTACTCGAATCATACTGTGCTCAAACCCTCGCCTTGAGACCATGCTCCTCTGAGTTTTGCTCTAAAGCTGTGGTTATAACTTATAAAACTACTTATGGAACGTGCTCAGCTAAGTACAAAACCATTGCGGTTTTAAGCCTCCTGAGCACTACTTCGTGATGCTTTTCAGTCAAAGGGGTAAAAAAGCTATATGCTGATTTTTTCGGCTGCTTCAAGGGTTGCGTGTGTCGCTGACAAAAGGCTTTATCGATACTCAAGCACTAATTTTCAAAATTGAGTCAAAAAGGGTATTTAACAATGTATTTACAACTATTGAAAGCTTCAAACAACTCTGCCGTCTCGCTGAGTATGGCCTGTACCATTGTTCAGATCCTACATTTTACCTGGAGTAGCCGGGTCATTCCATTCCTCTTCTTCCTCCTCTTTTGTCTCTTCCACTTTCTCCTCACTCTCCTCTGGCTCCTCTTCTTCAACATTGTTAGCTTCTCTGAGACTCGCCATCAGATCCTGGCAAAGAACATTCATAAAATCTGTTTGTTTGTTTGATTGTGCGTTAACATCGTACTTAACATCCTTTCACTCATATGAAGGGTGTGCCAACCCAATTGGTGAAAGAAACCACCCGTAACACCAATAACAACAAACAATGACAGCTTCTTTTGTACAGGGCCCCATTGTTCAAAGGACTATTAAATTTAATCCTGGATTAGATGACATCACATCATGTTAACGGTCTATCTCTAATCGGGCACAAAGTGTGCGCATCAACAGATCAGCTTAGTATTACGCCTTAGTTCAGAGAGCTCCATTACACAGGAAGCTTCCACCAACCACATTTAAATATATGTACAAATCTTCAGGTCACTCACTATTTAATTCTAAAATCTAAATCAGAGGCAGTGTTTATTTATTTACTACCTGCTCACAATCGTGCCCAATAAATACCCAATAAATAGTCACAAGTGAGTCACCGTGAGTACAAATCTCACTCAACATTTAATTCTTAAACACGCCAAATTTCTCGCATTACAGCCTGGAAATTCCCCTTGAACTGTTGATTATTGTAGTGTGAGAAAAAGATTATCCAACTTCAGGAGGTGATAATCATCATAATACACAACTTCAGGAGGTGATAATCATCATAATACACAACTTCAGGAGGTGATAATCATCATTATACACAACTTCAGGAGGTGATTATCATCATTATACACAACTTCAGGAGGTGATAATCATCATAAACCACAACTTCAGGAGGTGATAATCATCTCAGGCTATTTGGTCATAATATATTAAGATTGATTGATTGTTTGTTTGGTGTTTAACACCGTACTCAAGGGTATTTACTTATAAGACGGCGGTGTACTCCAACAGTAAACAGTCACTTTATTAAACACAACCATAAAATGTGAATACTGTACAGTACACAGATATTCATCAAAATTCAAATCAAAACAATTTGAAGAGGCCATACTGAAGAATAGAGAGTCTCAATTTAATGGCAATTTTGCCTTGCACGTTTTAAAAAAAACTAATTAATTGCATTCATTACGGTCTTACACATGCTCAGCAATCTATTAATTAAATAAAATGTTTTGTAAGACATTCTTGCATCTTAGTCCATTAGACCATGCATTTATTACCATCCTGTTTAATTCTGTAAAATGTTACAGAACAATAAGTCTTTATTTAATACCAGAAATATCCTGCACGACTGCAAGTGCAAATAAAAAAACAATTTCTTGGACTATTATTTCACATTTCAGTCGAAAAATCCAAAATAATGAAATTATGAACATATACCATTGTATCTTCTTTTTCTGGCTCTTCTTCTTCAGTTTTAGACTCCTCCCCTTCCACCTGTCCATCTTCTTGCCCCTCCCCTTTCTCTCCTTCCTCTGGTTTAACAAGATCTTCAGCTTCCTCAATGACTGGTTCTGTAAAACATCAAGATATATTAATATTTGGTGTGGGCATAATTTCATTGGTGTAGTGTATTACACTATTAAAACACTTTGATTTTACAAGAAATAAAGCGCACCTGTATTTTTATAATATTTTAACTTTCAGTCTTCCAACCGTCAATGTCCAAACAAATATATCGTTTGCTTTAGTTGTTTGATTAGTGTTTTACATTGTACTTTTTGTACATTTATCTTTTGCCACTACGAAAACACAACGGTTTGAACATTGAAGCACATTTTTCAATCTATATATATAAAAACATTGTGCCATAGGGCCTAACAAATATAAATTTATTAATTTCTCTTTTGGCATTCATTTTACCCGTTAACTCCTCTGATAGGAAGACAAATTTTAAAACCATATTGAGGCACCACAAACTTTAAAAAAAATGATGCTCATGGTCAATGAAAACACAAGAATTTGGAAAGGGGGGACTTTTTTATGGATGACCTACAAACTTTGCAATGTTCTGCATGTAGTTTCCACGGCCGTTCTCAAGCTCTTCTTAATGTCAATCAAACCACTTACAAGATACAGCTATTGTATATTTAATGTTACACTCAATATAAATTAAAATACTTGGGCATCTTCAAAATCATTCCAGTTTTCACACATACCTTCTTTTGCTTTTTCTCTTGGAATAAACGATTTACAATACGTGGAGTAATGGTCATATTTTGTGGAGAGAATTCTGAAGGCACACTCTGATAATGTCAACTGTTTGGGAATCTCAAACATAAATCCATTCTCTGGGAACTCATGGGATTTGATCCTGCGCAGAAAGAACACATTATTTGTTAAAGTACTTCATTGATTTGTTTGTTTGGTTGGGGTTTTACGCTGTAGTTACTTTACTCATATGATGGCGTGCCAGTCCAATGGGTGAAGGAAACCACATCACCACCGACAAGTGGCAACAAAACAATGACAACATACAACCCCTTACAGTTACAGGATCCTCTCTCAAACCCACCACAAATACTTCATGGAGGACTCACACAAAAACTTAGAAGGTGACAAATATGACAGAACACTGAGGCTAATAATCAGCTTCAGAAAACTTCAATCATTGTTTACCCCAAGCTTTATAAATTTTTTAAATACTGTTAAAATTGTAAGCCACAAATCGTACATAATAGACGTGAACATTTTCTGAAAGGATTTTTTTTTTTTAATTTTACATGTGTACATGTACTTGTCTGGTAAAAATCCACGCTTTTTCCTGTAACATTTTCCGTGCAGAATTTAACATTGCGCTCATTGGACCGGCAGGTTGATTTTATACAAAAATGGCCAGCAATATGTTAAAAATTGGCTAGTTTGATTAAGTTGATTTGAAGTCCAATTACTGCACTGGTGGCAGTGTACAATAGTGTGATATGATGTCAAATTTATATATATTTTAGTTTCAAGGGCAGCTTGTTCATTCATCGTTTTTTAATAATCAACATCTCTGTCAACAGCACTCTTCTGATGATGGCAAAATAAAGCGACGGAATATGGAGTATTTCATTCTTCAGAGTTACACCACTCAGCTCTTGTACTATGTTAGACTTATCAGTGGAAACCAAGGATTCTCAACATCTCTGGCAAGTGTAACTATTTTGTTTATATCCATAAAGATATCAATGCTATATACTTAATCAAATATCATACCTAGGGTTTTTACTGAGATTGCCCCATATACAGAGACATGTTTTGTCGTTTTTCTTGACAAACTGTAGATTAAGAGTCTCTTGGTCCTGTAACTCTGTGGCCTTCAAGAGGATTTGATGAGAGGAGACATCCAGTTTATGCTTCAACAATTCCTGAAGTTCTTTTATTGTCTGGAAGAAGAAAACAAAATTGGTTAAAAATGAATATAAGATCACACTCAAGGAAATTGTTGAATATGAGATAAGATTTATTGCCTCTTCTGCCGTACTAAAAACTTTTTTCACTTAGATGTATGGTGTTCACTGGGTTTGAATGGCCTGTTGCCCAGTTGTTAGTGTGTTAGACTAGCAAGCAATTTTTTCTCTCTGCATTTATATAAAATATATATGACATTGGTGACTGCCAGTATTAATTGCAACAGACACCGAATCCAAGTAAACCACCATGATTTCTGCTAGTCAATGGCAACTTTCCAACATGTGTGTGAGTTTCATATTGTTGATGGTGGACTCAAACCACATTGGTGAGAGGAATATTAGGACTTACAGTAAGTAAAATGCATAACTAATGTAGCCAAGAGAGTGGATAGCCTCAAGTAGGACAATTTATACTACTGAATATTTCCGTTACGATTTCTGTTAAATACATGTTTAATAGTGTATTAAAAGTGATTCACATAAATTATATGACAGTTATAAGCTTTTTAACAAGATGTAGAAAACCATATAAGAATTACTTTGCTAACATTTTACTTAAAATGTCAATTTTCTTTTATAGAAAGCTGATTAAGAAATTCAATTAAAAAATCAAGTTAACAAATTTACAACTTGTACTTACAGTTTTGTATTCTTCTGCTGTAGATGGTGGAACTATATCAGAGGTGTTGTCTTCTAACAGAAACTCTAATTCATCAATTAACTGCCAATAAAGTAATTTTAAACAAGAATTGATATATACATGTATGGATAATAACTTCTTTCTTTATTACTTTTTACAACGTTTCAATCTCGTTCCAGATATTGTTTTCATTTTGATTATATTAAACATGTGAAAATCCAACTCAACAAAAAAATTACAGAAAATGTGGTTATCCTTTGGAATAATTATTTAAAAAAAAAATAGTTCAGATCAGCACCTCCCTCCCCAAAATATATTTCTCGTGGACTGCATGCACAGATCATTTACCGCCAGTCCGACCCTTTTTATTGACATGTTTGTCAAAACGCCTGCCGAATCCAATTTTTCAGAAAAAGCTCACAAAAAACAACTTTTAATTACCGTTTTATGGCTTTACGGAAAAAAACATTAAAAAAAATTGTATTATGAATTATTATTAGTCTAAACTACTGTAAATCATCTAAAATTTCAACAATGAATTGTTGTGACCTTTTTGCAAGGTGGGAAAGTATTATAGCATATAAACAAACAAATTTATGTTTTCTGTAAAATCTTGATTCTCCCTAATAAATTGAGAACGTAATGTCAAGATTTCTGTAAAATCTTGATTCTCCCTAATTGAGAACGTGTCATCTGACTCCCAGATATTATTTCCAAGTCCTTTAACTAGCTTCAAAAGTAGTACTTTTATGGTCAAAATTTTAGGTGATTTAGGGAAGGGTTTCCACCAGTCCATATAAAGATGACAGACAGACTGTCCTATGTATTTAAATAACCTTCCTAGATTATTACCTTGCTTCTCTTTTTTCCTTGTTGAAAATAAATTAAATCTTTATTAATACTTACAGCCAAATCCAATCTGCTGTCTATCAACACTTGGTCTATATGATTTACAGAGTTATCTTCCTTTCTCAAATTGATGTACGTATTTATCTCCCCTAGTTGCGTTGGATCGGGAGAGCCGTCAATTACCATATACCGATTCCACTGAAAACAGATATGAACTTAGATGCTTGCAAAGAAATTTCAAAATAATTGCTGCCATCATGTAAGTTTGTTCGTTTAATTGAGGTTTTACTGTGTACTTAAGGTTTTCACTACCGGTAATATAACGGGGTGGGAGACCAATGGGTGAAAGAGATCACCCTCACACGACACTGGCAACAAACAATGAGAAGATACAAGACAATCACAGTATAATATAGTAGTTGTCGAATGTAGTGTGAGGAAACACAAACCAAACGGCTTTATGTTGCCCCTTAGTTCGAGGAGCACCAGGGCAACAGGAAGCTCCCTCCAACCAGCTGCAGATGACCAATGAAAAAGCAAAGCTGACATCATCGGCCAAAAATATAAACTCTTCTACCTCAACCCAATTGAGAATTAATAAAATAAATACCATGGGACCCTGGAAGGGAAACATTATATTTTAACATTCATAAATTTAGCATTTGTCTTTCCAGAGTGGTTTACTGCTTATAACTTGATTACATGTATATGATTTACATGTACCTTTGCATCTTTTCTTCTCAGATCTCTATCATTTTCTAGAGATCGTCTGTGGCTGTCTACTAGCTCATTTAATTCAGCCATCTGTATCTTCCTGTATTTTCTTTCCTGTAAAACAAAACAGCAACACCACTTATGATTACCATAATCATCTTGACATTAATCAATACATCAAATAAATGTCCAGTCCCAAGCATCTGCTGAGCACTATACACATTAACATTGTCTGGTACCGTTGTGATTAAAAATAAACCCAAGGATACAAGACAGATAAAAGACCTGACGCATGCAGTTGCATCAGCTGATTGTCCTTCTGACCAGTGAAATTTCACATAGATCTGTTACAAAAATTCATAAATCTGACAGATTTGAGAATTTATGACCAGATAACAATAAATATATATACAGATGTAAGAAAGAGATAAACATATAAAAATTGTTTACATTATAAACACACAATCATGTGTAAGTACAAGAGTAGCACAAAATGCTGGTCATACAGTACATCAAAAATTTCATATTTCTGACAAAGTAAAATATTTAAATGTATGTGATTGAAAATAATAATACTGATTGTCTTATATCACATGCTAAATAAGTTTTATGGTCATAATTACCTCAAGTTCCAATTTCTTTCTTTCAATCTCCAACTGCTTTTCTTGCTTCTTTTTGTCTTTCTTTTCTTGTTCAGCTAAAAGCCTTGCCTCCTCTAACATGAAAAATACATTCCATGTACATGTGGTTATAAGAAATATCATGGCATACTTCAGTTTTGTAGGAATGAATAAGGGTTATCAAAAATAATCACAAACATATCCTTGTTGTAGATAAATAGATCCGTAGCAAACCCGCAAACCAAGAGTCACCTCGTGTGACCCCCTCATATATACCTCAGGTCAACTGGGCAAATTGAACCCTTGCTGTCAGTATATCGGAGGGGGATCAGGAGTGCAATAGGCTAACCACTGAGGCACAGCACAGGCCCACTTTTTTAGGCATTTATTTATGATCGACATTGATTGCTGTACAACAGCCAATCACACAACACACACTATATTGAATTGAATACATTCAGTCACAGTAAATGGAATCACAACACAATAATAGCATAAATATTACCAGTGGTAATATAGAGACTAGAGTTAGACCTCACTCACCTCTTAGTGCGAGTGATTACTTTCCTGTCATTGAGAGGCCTGGTTACAACATTGAATTACAATACATTCAGTCACAGTAAATGGAATCACAACACAATAATAGCCTAAATATTACCAGGCCTCTCAGTGACAGGAGAGTGATCACTCGCACTCGCCTTAGAGGTGAGTGAGGTCTTACTCGCCTCTAATCTATGATTACTTATGTATGCAAAACGTAACTGTGACAACTTTTAAAACTCTCCATAACTTGTCTAATTCTAAATCTTGGAGAGTGCTGGAATGCTTGCCTCTGTTTTACTCATCTAGAACCCTGTATAATTATAATGAATAAGAAAAGAGAACCGGTATTTAAAGTTTTGTTTGGTTTGCTTGTGTTTTATACTGTAGGTTATTGCACTTGTTTGACGTTGGTGCCAGTATCAATGATGGAGCTGAGGAAAATGAAGACATCACCCTGACTCTCGCAAGTCACCAGAAACTTTCCTGCTTCGATTTTTTTTACAGTGTATCTGTAGGTGAACTCATGAAGCACATTGATAGAGGAACATTGGTTCTGAAGGGATATATTCATGTAAGCTTACTCAACTGATGTGGCCGAGAGAAATAAATAACTAAATATATATCTTCATGTTGAAGCCAAAACAGTAACATACCTTCTTCGACTGCTTTTCTTTCAGCCTCTTCTTTCTTCAGTCTTTCTTTCTCAGCTTTAGAAAGCTTCTTTTTACCACTACCTTGTTTGGGAGGCTGCAATTAGGATTGTTAATAATATTTAACAATTTATTTATAAATATTAAACAAACAATCAATAAAGTCTGCAATACATGCTGGTTACAAGTTTTCTTATCAACAAGTTAATGTAATGGTATGTTTAAATAACATACAGGACATGCCCTCGTCAATTAGACGTCTTTAACGGAGCAGGTTGGAGTTCCAAGCAGTTTCAGAGTTATGTACTGTTATCATTTCCATGATTTACTACATGTACATGTACAAGTAAATTCTATGTAGATAAAACTACTACATGTAAATAGAAAGGTTTGTTTCATTTTAAGGGACCATTTTGGAATGGTCCATGGCCATCCCCCTACACGCAAATCATCGTAACACTGAAACTCAGGCCGTTAGAGCTGCTGATTCTTTCCTGTGTTAGCAATGGTAACGACATTAACTCAGGGTTTGTGTTTTGAGGAGAATAACCATTGCCTCACTAACAGCTCACCCAAACCAAACATCATTTAGGTACACTGTTTTCAGTTCTCACAGAACAATAAATTTTGCATGATGCTAAACGTACATTTCTCGATCCAAAAGCTTTCGTAAAACTGTATAGGTGAACAATTTTCAGCCTTCGTATTAAATTCAAAAGGCAATCCCTGTTAACTGATACGCCTCTTTTAACATGCCATGGCTGAAGTCAAGGAGAGCAGAAGAAAGGATTCAATAAATTAACATAAATGTTTAGCCCCCTGTGTACACACAAGCTACATGTATATTATGAAGCATTCTGTACATCAATAAGCGAGTTCAAATTTTCACAAGATCCTCTGTACATGTACCTATGTCGTAATAGAGTTAACACCAAGGAATAACCAATAGCCCTATCCGAGTTTCAGAGCTTTGACGTTCCAATTATCTGACTAGTCTGTAAGAATATATATGTGATCTCTCTTCTGTTTTCAAGCAACTCCAAAATGTAGCCTGAATGTATAAGACCACAGATCCATTATGCATTTCTCTGTCGTCTTACATACCTCCTATCAACAATCGCATGGGACAAC
>JAUELC010055964.1:0-12492 GCA_031471745.1 Cryptochiton stelleri
AGTCTCGGCCCATCCAGTTCCAGTCAGACGAAGATAGGGGAGACTACAGAAATTGTCCATATATGGGCCAGCAATTTATGATGACGTATGTGATACTAAGGTTGAATTAAGCGAGATTGCATGCGTCAAGTGACTTTTCAAAATAATGCAGTGCGCGGGAGCCATTTTCAAACAGAAAATCTGTTGATGGGAGGCTAAAACAAAGACCGATAAATCGATACTTCAGCTCACAAAACTCGTTGTGAATATGCTAGGATTAGCATTCAGATGTGGAACTTTAGTTTAGACATATTTTGTGTCAACCAAATTTGAAGTTAGATGTAGAATTCTTATCTTTATTCTCCACAGTCAGATCTGATGTGGCTTTTTGATGCGTTTACATAATGGTGGAAGAGCCTAGCTACATTTTTGCCGGAAAGATGTCTCCGTATATATTATTAAGTATCTCGTTGTATACGCAGTAAGCCCTTTACTATGCAATCTTAACGAGACAGCTACAAATATACAGGGTGTATATGTACATAGTGAATTGTTCGTAAGGATCAAGTTGTATGCGATCCTTTCCGAAGAAAATAATTCTACACAAAACACCCAGTCTAATTATTAAATCAAATATAGGACAAGACATGGAATATTTTAAAACAAAAGTGAAATTAATAATTAATTTTGAATATGTTCGAAACATTTCATATCAATATAATGAACAAATATAAAAGATAATACTCTCTTTCTTAAATTCCCATAAACAATATTTTCTCACACTACAACCCCGATTGAAGATACTAAATACTTATAATATACTGTATTTTTTTTTTTTTTTTTAAGAAGCTTAAACATTAGCTCTAGGCCGAACATTGCGATCGGTTGTATAATATCCTTTGCATAACTTAAAATTGTATGTGCCTTGCTAGGTACTTGCTTTATTTTCCCTTTCAAAGCAGTAATCTCACCCCTGGTTTTCTCGGCCTGTGATTCGAATCCTGCGTTTAGCATGAATTCAATTTTTTTCTTCTTATTCTTAATTGCAGCCTCGTATTCTTCAATTTGTTGTTGTTGTTCCTCATTCAGTTTCTTCACTAACTGGCGAATATATTCCTCGTGGCTTTTCTCAACATCGTGCAGGCGCTGTTTTATTTTTTCCTCCTCTTCACGATTGGCGCGTGCTTGTTGCTCGGCTTGTTCCGTGGCTTCTTGTTGTGCTGAAAACAGCATTACTCAACTATGGTGAAAAATGCATAAAGATACTTTCCATTCTAAAATCAAACATCTCAAACTTGTTTGTTAACCCTACGTTCACAATATTTTTTCTCCAACCAAGGAGGCCAGTTATTTATTGTTTTACTGTCTGACTTTCGGATTCTTTTCCCTCTAAATAATGTTGAAGAACGTCTTCTGCCTGAATGAAACAAACAGTATAGCCAACAGTTGAAGATGCTATCTGAACATAAGCATTTATGTTTCAATTTCTACCTATAATCCATGTAGGCCTATCTATCATTTTAAAAACAAACCTACTGGTGTATTGTCAACACGGACCATTTTTGTCTTGTCACAAGTAGATTTACTATGGTTAAACTTTTATTATTATTGATACATACCTTAACACCTTTTCCACCCGCCATTCTGTATTCCTGGACCACACGGGCCTTGTCTGTGGAATATATTTTAAACCCTCCCGTTTTCATATATTCACCTTCGGTAAGCTTTAGTTCCAATGATGAACCAAGTGTTTTGAGCAGCTCTTGACATACTGTCTAAGAAGCCAGGGTGTTTTCCCTCAAGATTTCGTCGTACATTTCTTTAATTTTCATCTGGTCAAACATAAAAATTAATGGCGATATAGTCTGACCAGACATAGGCTACAAGACCTCTGCACCACCGAATGCTAAATTTTCCTATCGAATGGTCTTACAATATTCCAGATTTAAATACCATATCTATTTTGACACAAATTTGAAACAAGTGTTGGCCCTATTCAACTCAGCATCACAAAAAGGGTGTAAGTTACAAGAAGTGGGTGTAAGGGATTACGTACACGTACGTAACCGTACGTAACTTATGTGTTGACCGTTTCACAAAACCAAATGCATCTCAATAGGTAACTTACGTGCATGTACGTACGCCAAAACTAAACCGGAAATAGAACTCTTTTTTCTTTTGGCACTGGTTGTCATTTTGTTACAATGTTAACGACCAGTAATCATGGATGAAACGATCCCGACACTCGCAAGTCAATAACATGTTTCCCCCCGTAGGTAACATCTTCTGGACACAAGGTGAGTCCCGACGTGAAACTCTATTCCGCACCTTGTCATGCTTGCGCCATATTTCTGATCAACGATACGAAGATAACGCTCCTAGTTCGAATTATGGGGAAGAGAAGGTCGCAAACTGAAAGACATTAAACTTTTTTTTATCGCCTTGCTTAAATGATGTACGTACTAATTGATGACGTCACAGCGCATTCTGCTGCCCACGCCAACTAACCTGTCAAATTTTAACATGTACGTATAGTCTCTTTACTGCGATAATTGAAAACGTTCCTAGATGGATAGCAGTAGTATGTTAAACTCCTCCTTTTATATCCTTTTGCTGTTTTCTGGAAGTGACAGCCACAGTGTTTACAAACATCGCCATCCAATGCTCATAAAATACCGCGAACCAAGACATGGATATCGTGTGGTTTAACAGATTAGTTTCGGCTGGGCAGCAGAATATGCTGTGACGTCAATTATTTGTAGGTACATAATTTTAACTTGGCGATGAAAACCCGCCTCTCGCTTCAAATCGTTGTGGTGGAAGAACTCATGCTGGATTGCCGTTTTGGAGTATTTGGCGGTGGCTCTAACTCTCCCCTAAGGTATGGTTCAAATGGAAATCAACATTTGGCGAAAAGAAAAGCGGAGTTTCGCTGGATGAGTTCTCAAAGTTTTCCTTCCGATCTGAGGTTAACATTTCACATAGCCTCCAGGTTGGGCTGAGTAGCTACCATGGCTATCCTTGTGGCATGGCAAGTCCAGGTCGACAGAGTGGAATATGGATACGGAAGAAAATACCGATTAATACCCAAGCCGGTCACAGCTACAGGGGCTGAGTCGCTGATATTTTGTTTGATGCTGACCGACAATGGATAAAGATTTTACCATCAGTCTTTGATGAAATTGATCCTCAACATCGGTGAATGACTTTTTCATGAAGACCTCTACAGCTAATTTTGTGTATTTCTCGTGCAGAGCTGACAGGTCACCAATACTTTCAGCGGGACATTCACGAATTCCGCTGTAAACTTTCAAAGCGTCATCCACAGCTTGTTTATTCTCTATCTTTGCCAAAGCTGTATAGTCATTCTCTAGACATGGGATCTTTCCGCTGTTCAAAGTATCCACATGCATCTTGGCTATGCCACAGAGACCTGTCAAAAAAAGGCCATTGGATTTTAATATAAACAGCAAAAAACAGCTCATCTTTGCGTATTTCAAACCTACGGTACTTTTTATCCGACCGCAAACATTGTGCAACCAATCACAGGCGGGATTACATACACCAAGGAGAGACTTCTCCAACATTATACCCAGCATAATCTCTAAAAGGAAAATTTGCTTGTGCTCTCATCTCTTGAAATATCATCCTGGTTCAACCACAACTTAAGTATGGTTTTAAAGCGATATAAATAAAGTATTTTTGTTTGTTTGATTGGTGTTTAACGTCGTACTCAAGTGTATTTCAACTATTTGAGGACGGATTATCCACTTTTTACACTGCCTTTATTAATACGGTGGAAAACCGGGAAGAAACTTCGTAAAAACCACCACCCGCTATAGCCGGTGTCACCTCAAGTGACACCCTCATATACCTGTGGTCGACTGGGGGGCTCGAAACCGTACGGTACATTGAAGGAGGATCAGAAGTTAGACACGCTAACCACTGAGCCACGGCGCGTGCCCAAATATGAATTAAGAGATGAGTATGGCCCGATGACTATCAACCAGAACACATAGTGTGCGCAAGGCCATTGTACCGACTCAAGGCAATTGAGGTATTTGGCCAGTTTTACCGTTTCGTGTGAAGTATGCTGCTCGGAAATTATTATATTGATCCATTCCGCGTATTTTAAATATCAGGAAACAAATGGCGAATCATCAATAACATAATACCTAAAACGGGCTATTGGCGCTATAAAACCAATCCAGTTGTAAGCAATTCACAGGATTCCTAATTTCGCACATAATGCCTTATTTTTACAGTAAAATGAATGAACAAACAGGGTTTCCCATGATTCATCGGGCGAGTTGCAATTGTCACACTCCAGCTGTACACTAGACGGCGCTACTCTTAAAAGTTGTCACAGAAATGGCTTAATTGCTTTGAGTTGGAGAAATTGGGCGTTACATACTTCCGGTAATATAATTCTAGTGTGGCATTCTCACTGACATCGTGCCGAATGCAAGATGCCAAGACATGCCTTTAAAAACGGTGGAAACTGTTAAATTGGTCCAGAGACCCTTTTCTGTATAGGAGAAAGCACGATTAACTGTAGATTCTTGACAAAAAAAATCGACGAGGCAAAGCCGAGTCGATTACTTTTTCAAGAATTTACAGTTTCGAGGGTTTTCGCCGACTTAAACGATAGTCCGCAGACAGAACAGTTTAGTTCTGTTAAGTCTTACACGAATAATAAAAGCATAGGACTATTGTTATTATAACGCGTTTACTGGATACGGCCTATGTGTTGTGTATGTACAAGAGTGTGTTATAGTCAACGTTTGACATGAAAGTGAAAGAATTCGAGTTTGATAGTCTGTTTCTGACACAATCTAAAAGTGTGGCCAGCACTGTGTCCGAGTGTGATAGCTATAACCTAATCTTGTGGGCGACCTTGTTTTAGGTTGCCTTTACGTTGAAATCGAACAGCAGGATTTATCTAGGCCTTTACAAGCTCTGCATCCCTTAAATACTTTTATTATTTGAACGTAGCGGTTTTAATTTGTAACCAAACTTTAAAACTTAGTTAATTCGAGGTAATCGGAATTTTGTGAAAAGAACCTAATTTTTGGACGACCAATTTGATTTCAGTTCTGATGTATACATATATATGTACAAGTAGTGTATAAAGAGCAGCTGAATCCCTGAGAAATAGTACTGAATAAGTAGTGTTTTAGAGTGGTCGGGAGGTAATTATCTCCCCTTGTTTATTACTTATTATGTATGGTGGTGCAAGCTTACTCCACCATACATAATAAGGAAGGCTTGTTACTATTTATGTATGGTGGAGCAGCAGTTAGGTGGCGTCAATGGTATGATGACGCCATGGGTGATAACGTCATGGAGATGACGTCATAGTGATGACGTCATAGTGATGACGTCATAGTGATGCCATCATAGTGTCCGGTATGCTCTGGTTTTGATCAGGTTTGTCCATATTAAGGAAGGGCTCTGGTTGTATAGAATAAGGAAGGCGTTGACCCCCTTATATACTAATGGACACAAGGGTTGCTTCGAGTGTGGGGTTTAAAGTAGGGTGACAGTGGTATTTTGGGTTGTATTAATTCTAGGAATGATTATCCCCTGGATTGAACCGACTACACGTCTGAGAGGGGTGTTAGTGCATAGTATGCATTGACTCGTAGGTTGAAAAGACTAACCAAAGCTAAGCTATGTCTACAACTAGCCATGTAGTAGCCCTTAAGTCAAGACCGGGGGTTATCTCCCTTTGCCCTTGAACTGTATGGAATCAACATCGACAGAGATCTACAACGCGTCCGCAGACGTTTGGAATTCATAATGGGGTGGGGTGTTCTGGTGTTATGGAGTGTTGTAGGGTTGTCGTCTCAGGATGTTTAGCGCGCGTGATGTCGCGAGACGTGGCGAGAATAAGCGAGATGTTGGTGTTGTGTTGAGTGGGTGTGGAGGTTGTATCGGTCGGACTGGAGGTGGAAGCGGCTGGTGTGGTGCCTCCACGACACACTCGGTGACGTCCCTTGAGCGTGTGGAGGCATGGTCGACCTGTGACGCCATGGGGTATGACGTCATGGGGTGATGGTAGAATGATGTGGTGGGAATGACGTCACGATCGTCTGCTCGATCCACAGAGGAGCGATATGGGCGTTGAAGTAGGGTGAGACTAGTGTTTTGGATTGTGTTAATTTTAGGAATGATTATCTCCCGGATTGAACCGACTACACGAATGAGAGGGGTGTTAGTGCATATGATGCATTCACTCGTAGGTGGAAACGACTAAGCACCGCTAAGCTATGTCTATAAATAGCCATGGAGTAGCCCTTAAGCCAAGACCTGGGGTTATCTACCCTTTTCCCTTGGACTGTATGACTTCAACTTCGATAGAGATGTACTATGCGTCCGCAGACCTTTGGAAATCGTTATGGGGTGGGGTGGGGTGTGGTGGGGTGTGGGGTGTTTTAGGTTTTCGTCCTACGATGCTTAGCGTGTGTGATCTAGCGAGACATGGCGAGAATTGTCGAGATGTGGGCTTGTACCTCCTGTACATAATAAGGAAGGCTGCTGCGCACTAATTAATATGTAAGGGTGCTGCTCAATACAGAATAAGTAAGGGCGGCTCCTCCTGTACAGTATAAGTAAGGGCGACTCCTCCTGTACAGAATAAGTAAGGCCGCACCCCACGGGCTGTGCGCCTGCACCGTGATTACATTCATAGTGATGATGTCATGGTTGGTTTTGTTGGGTGCTTTGGGTGTTGTGGGGTTGCGGTTGTGGGCTGGAAGGGTTGTCTTGCCAGGATAGTTGCGCGCGTGATAACGTGAGATGTGGCGAGAATTGGCGAGATGTGGGTGTTGTGTTGAGTTGATGACGTCATGGGTGGTGTTATGGGATTGTGGGGTGTGGGTTTGGATGGGATGTCTTCCCAAGATGCTTTGCGCACGTGCTCTCGTGAGAAGTGGCGAGAATTGGCGAGAAGTTGGTGCTGTGTTGAGTGGGTGTGGTTGTGGTGCTGCGCACTACATTATAAGTAAGGCTGTTGCGCACTACAGAATAAGGAAGGCCGTCCTCCCGTACAGAATAAGTTAGGGCGGCTCCTCCTGTACAGTATAATTAAGGCCACACACCCCACGGGCCGTGATCCTGCTCCAAACAAAACAACGTAGCCGTGTTGAAAATCGTGGCGGGCGATGTCGATCCCTTCATCACGGTAGGCTTTTCCCACACTGGTGAACATGTTAAAGTATGACCATACATACAAACGCTCGTTGAATTGAGGCGTGAGGGGTTGTCATGAAATCTGACGTCCGTTCATGTGCAGGGCCAGGTAGTTCAGGTTGTTGTGCATAAAGTCGAAGGGGTTTTCCTCATAATTACCGTTAAAGGCTGTGTTGTGGACCATGTAGGGAATGGGTCATTTCGGTAACACACACAAGACTAGGTTAAGTGAAAGGCGGGTTTAGTAAGTGTCAGTCGCAATCGTAAGGTGACGTGATTAAGGAGTAACGGTATTGAAACCCGATGTCCGCATGCAGGCAACGGAGCATGTCCACCAATCGACGTTTGTTGGTGTGGGTCATAAGATGTTTAAACCCAGCGTTCTTTCCACTGTTGCTGTTCATAGACTTCGCTGTGTCTTTGTACCACAGAGCCGTCGTCAAATGAAATGATTT
The DNA here is from genome assembly GCA_031471745.1 of Cryptochiton stelleri. Lineage (NCBI taxonomy): Eukaryota > Metazoa > Mollusca > Polyplacophora > Chitonida > Mopaliidae > Cryptochiton > Cryptochiton stelleri. The sequence continues at coordinate 7,629 of JAUELC010055964.1, forward strand.
CGCCTCAGCGCCATAGGAGAGTAAGGTTTCGATGTAGGCCCGGTATGTATACATATTGGTTGACACACTGATCAATTTATCTTTCAAACTCACATCGACCTGTTGCCAGAGACTGTGTAGCCAAAGGTTGGTTGGTGCGACTTGATCGGTCTCTAACAACTCCGTCCCATCCGCCTTCACAATTTCGGCTTACAACACTTACAAGAAGTTGTTGGCCAAATCCAAGAAGTGTCCGTATCAGCATTAGTAATGCGGAATTCGACGAAACCACCGACGTTTATGCTGGCGACGGGGCTGTAGTTTTCACAGCATCCGCAGATGAAACTGCTCTGTGTTGGTGGCATAGTCCACAAATCAAATTAACCGTTGACACCATCGCAGGACTGGGGATGTACAAACGTCATGGTTTAGCTGAATTCGTCAGGGTGCACGCACTCAAGTGAAGGCAGGGCATATGCGACGTCTTTTTTATAGCGCGAGCTCGCTGGAGTCCTTGGGGGTAGAGCGAGTTGAGGTGTACGAAGATCTGGCGGAGGTGGGAGCTCAAGCCGGTTGGCTTTAGTGAGTAGTTGATCGGCCGCTTGGAGTGCACGACGTTTGGTGGCCCGCTTGCCCCTTGTACCATATTATTTACAACGTTCAGGCCACTTGTCGACATAAACGCCTGTCGACCGATCACCTTAGCACCTTTGCATGGCAAGCGGTGTACCAGTTTGAACATGCTACTTAACATATTTCCCAGACCATGACCACATTGATCGTAAGCACCAGGGAAGACATTCAAACCCCCACCACCGGCTTGACGGGTATAGTAATTGGCAAAGGCTTGTTGTCGGGCCGTCATTGCCTTAGCTAAAATGGATAGCGCGTTTCCGTCGAAAGTGTAGTGTCGTGATCACCTTCCCCTGCTGAAATGGTACCTTTCTGCCGTAATCGTCTCTTATATCGATTTCCACAGTGGGGAATTTTCTTCTGGACGGCGACATACTGAATATGTTGAAACTCTCGACACATTTGAACTTCGATGTCGCGATGATCGATGTTCAAGGTTTGCAAGAGAGGGGCAAGTGTATCCCCACCACATAAAGTTCTACGACATCGCAATAGACGTATAGGGCCTGGAGACCGCTATCGGGTATGTTCTGAATGTTTGATATCCCTTCGTAAGGGTGATCACCCGGTATCGTGTCCAGGGTGTTGAAATCCATACCCAATGAATGTCGTAGTCGCTGTCCAAACTGCCCATTCTTATGCAATGTCAGTTGGAAGACTTGTCCGGTTTCATCGAAGGTGAATGTGATCGCTTCTTAAATGTCATGCAGTTGGGTCAAGTGCGTTTTTTTCAAAAAACCATCCAAGCCCTTGGCCAGATCTGTGTGGATTAATACCCTGCAGGTAGCGTGAGTCGATGCATAAGTTCCGTTGAACGGTGTTTTATCTGGATGATGTTGATATACACTTCATCTGTTTGGATGTTGAACAAACTGTGGGCGTAGTGGAGCTCCAGCAGATCACACTCCCATTCGCCTGGCAATCGTATAGCCTGCGGTAGTTGTGTGGTGTCATGCCCCACTGTATTGTTGGGAAAAAATCCATAGAACTGTTGCTGGGGAGGGTGAGGTAAAACATTCTGTCAGTGGTGTGTTGTCGTGGTGTAGTCTTGGTGTATCCGTGGAGCATCCATCACGCCAGTCACATCAGTGACATCAAGCACGCCGCACAGCAATCGTGCAACGGAGGCCCCAGTCTTCGATATCGGCCTAATAATAGGGACTATACCGCCGGGGACGTCGACGGGTACGACGCGGGGTTGTTAAGATGGTGGCTGTATTTGGTAATGGGGTGATGGAGACCCTACCCCACCCTCCTGTGGTGCGGGTTCCTGCGGTGCGGGCTCCTAAGACGCAGGGTGTAGCGCGAGGTGTGCGTGATGGTCCGCGTGATGGTCCCCATGATGCAAGACGTAGAGGTGTAAAGGGTTTTGCCGTGAGGTGTCCTGCCTGGGGTGCTACCGCGAAAAGTGCCGCCGCCGCTGCGTGGGGTACTGCCGCGTGGTGTAATCCGGTTTTGCGTTAAGCTTCCCCCCCTTCTGCGGGATGTGTTAACGCCTCGAGGTGTCGAGGTGGTGAACAAGGGTGTCTGGAGGCTGGTGTTCGAGGGAGACTGAGACCATGAGCCTAACCGTGACGCTGATCGTGATCATGACAATGAGGGTAGTTGAGGGTGTTGAGGGTGAGGTGGATGTGAAGGATGATGATGAGGGTGGTGTGGTCAAGACTAATCCCACCACGCCTTATTGGGGACCCACTCTCTCGGGATATTAAGTACTCTGAAATGCTGAGCCCCCCCCCCTTGACGTCGATCGCGCATGGCGTAGTTGATTAGGTCGATCATGTGTGTCTCAGGGATCACCCTGCCTTCGATGACCAGTTCATATCTGTCGTTCCAACGGGTGGTAGGACTCGTCTTGATGCGCTGTAGCATTGACTTTTTTGCGGAGATGAATGGGGACCCTGGTCAAGACCTCCGCTTCAACACTTTGACGGTGATGACAGTGAGGTGGTGGTGCTGTCACTGGTGCTGGTGTCTATTCCTGGGATGGTGTGTATTGTGTCAGTGTTTACTTGCAGCTGAGTCTGATAGATCAAATAACGCTGCAGTAACTGGTGGTGCTATTGAAGTTTCGCTGTATACAACAAATCTGTCTGTCGTAAGACCGCTTCCATCTCCTGTTTGAGGGTGTAGAGCGCTTTGGCCTGACTATCGCTAGTGTATTGAGCCGTGCTTGTTGCGGTTGCGGCGCATTGCAAGTCCTCCAAAAACCGAGGTTCCACCAGGGCCATCTTTTTTACAGCCTCCACGACTTCAAGCTTCCCTGTCAAGAGCAAACTCACCAGTCCTATGATCGGTGCGGCTAGAGCGCTGAGTAAAAAGCACCTTGTTGGACAACAGTTCGTTTCCGTTTCACACTGACGGCTTTGTTGGCTAGAAGTCGGAGTTGTGTTTTATACGGCTGTAGCTCGGCCTTCTGACGTTTAGTGAGGTGTACATTCCCATTTAAAGTGTTTTTGGCAAATTCACACAGACATGTGATGAGTCGATTGTCACTAACACGGACAAGTGCACGTGTCACGGCCGGTGGGGCTTTGGCCAGCAACACGTTACTTGGGGATGTGCTTCTTCAATCGAGCTGACATGCTACGCACGATGGTGGTTTGATGACTGACGGGTGAGTGATATTGTTTTTGTACCTTACGCATGTACACCTACTGGATATCACAGGGGACAGCAGCCGTGCGTAACTGTAGATGGTCTGGTGTGGTTTGCTTTAAATCAATAAGTTAATAGCAGTGTGGTTCCCGTGTAGCATCGTCAAAACTCTCTCGTACAAACTTGGTCTGTCCAGGGTACATCTGTTTGGCGATGTGGTTGAATTGGGAGACGTCACGTTTTTTTTTAAATACCACTAAATATTGAGCGTTTAAGCTAATGGTGCGATGGTCTTTTCCTGGGTGGAACAAAGTTTGTACAATGTACAAGTCACTCAGACTCCGCTGAGAACTTCCTTGGGTAAAGACTGCTGTGATGCGCTCATCTTGTTCAACCATCAGATCTTCCACGACCATTAACGTATTGACACTGGGATCGAACATCTTCACATTGGGCAACCCTTCGTGGAATTCTACTGTGGGCATGGTATCGTAGACAGGTTGCCATTCATCGTAACACCACACGATTCGATCGGGAGCAGGATGTGTCAAGGTATGTGCATATTGAATTAACATATGGGTAAAGAACGACTTGCCGCTCCCGGAGGCGACTGAGATCAGGGCTGTAAAGGGGTGTTGACATCGGGTATCCATCACACCTGTAAGTGACGTTCGTGTCTGTGTTGAGTGGGGTGCCAGAAACTTACCCACTAGTGGGTGTGTGACGCGGGGCTGTAGAGGGTCCCTGTAAAGACTGAATGGGTGTGAGGTGTGGGGTACTTACGATGTTTTGTAGGGGTATCAGAACTCTGCGAGAGACACCACGTCGAGGGTTATAGCACCCACCCAAAGACCCAGCGTGACTATGACCGTCACTACCAAACAGACGCGTTTCTTCGTAGTGCTGTTCTACAAGGGGTTTACTCCGCGATCCATGCCATATCGATCGGGTCAATCTTCATCGAGGGTCTGTGATTGGACTAACAGACCTTTGTGTGCTGGATGTTTAAATACGTTTAAATTCCTTTGATGGAATCCACGAATTAAAACTCGCTGGCCAACCGAGGCACTTCACCCAATGGTAGGTTTTACGCTGGCGTTTTTCCGTCTTGAGAATCTTTTCCACCTGATAATACTCGTCAGGGTTGATTATGACGTGTTGTAACTCAGCCTCGTAAAACGTACCAGCCATCACGTCTCCGTTTAAATCTTCCAGCGTGTACATGACAGGGCGTCGTGTGTGCCGTTGTTAAGATCGAAATATTTCTGTACTCCAATTCGGCAGGTTGGCTTTCTCAAACACACCTTTGACTTTACTGATGCGTACTTGATCCCCCACCTGAAATTTAGCTGGCTTGGGTGGTGAATTGAGCTCCCGGTATAAACGTCAGTGAACGGTGGCTTGCTGGTGTACGGTAACCTGTGCAGGCGCCCTACCAATACTTGTACCCTTCCACCAAAGCCGGTACAATTTCGAGTGTTGGCTGCTGTAAAATAATTTTACATACGTCCCTTGAACATGCGATTAGACCCCTCCACCACGGATGCTTTCGTTTCGTTCCAGGTGTGAAAATACAACACGTTGTTCTTCTGTAAAAAGTGTTGAAATACATTGTTCAGGAATTCTGTCCCTTTGTCTGTTTTTAAATACAGCA
>JAUELC010056075.1:0-12492 GCA_031471745.1 Cryptochiton stelleri
CTTTGGAGTTCAATAACTCATTCAAAATGTCTAGTCATTACATACAAGGTCTATAACCACAAGTAATCAGTTTGACCGTTTTTACAAGTGACATATCAGCATTACACTTCTTGTTTTCTTGCACTCTCGTTGTAGTGAGAACCGATATAGTTTGTCATACAGATTTTAGGTTGATGTTGTACCGAATTGGTTTCGGTTGTTAAGAAGAGAGTGTTTTCCTAAAAATATTCACATGTAGTGCTAGCCACTTTTTTAAAAGAATCAACAATTACATGTCGATAATATATATATATATATATATATATATATATATATATATATATTTATTTACTTACCACAGCGACTGCGGGTGATCCTAATAACTCGGCCTTTGACAACACGGTTAAATAAGAAATGTTGGTTAGCAGATAAATCACTGTCACCAGGGGTACCGCCAACAAAATAGACCGTGGTAAGTTTCTGTTAAGAAAATAAAAAAGAACACTGAATCGTAACAATAATCAGCCCGGTCAGATATCAGCAGTGAATTATTGAAATGAAGGAGAATATTGTGATATTATAGTACCACGTGAATATTTGTGATGATAAAAACATTAAATTAAAAAGAAAACTTTGCAAAAAGGCACTTGTAAAGGCACGCTTATGTATTCTCTGTTATGTTTATTATTATTATAATTATTGGCGTGTGTCTGCTATGTTTAAGTGGCAAGGGATCCTTTTAAGGGGAAGAAAACCTAAAAAAAAAATTTAAAAAAATATAGTCAGAGCAGGTAGACCGTATACAGAAGTTTTCAAAATTTGTGTCCCTAGTGTGTCAACATTTATCATATCTTGTTAGAGATACATAAAGGATATAATTGTATGGTGAATATTACATGCCATATACATGTAGATGATTCCTCCATAAAACATACAAGAAGAGGCGTGTTTTTTGTTTTAGATAGCGACAATACCTAAACCCGTAATCTCTGAAGAAAGTGACATTTATTTTACCTATTCTACATCTACCTTTCTCGGTTTATCATGTAATATATATATAGATTCTAACAATTTAATTTACCAAAGTATAATATTTAAAAAAACCCAGTCAATTGGCTAATAAACTGCGAATTATGATGACGTCAAAATCGTCACCGTGAGCCTCCGTAGATCAGTCGGTAGAGTGGTTCGAATCTCGGTGGAAGCAAGCATTTTTTTTCTCTTCATTTATAAAAAAAATATATAAAGTTTCATCGACAACAGCAAATCAATTCCCGAATTATGTCAAAATCTATTAGTTTTGAGTGCAGACAGTTAAAATGCCTACCTGGGAACCATAATCCGTATATCCATGTGCATTAACAAATGTAACTCCAAAATACTTAAATCGAAGTTAAGACAGGAACTTGGACAATTGTCCATGATTCAACAACAAATCCGTAAGACAGGATTAAGAAATGTTATTTGCTAACACTGTGAAAAAAGCTGGTCAGAAAAAAAGGAAACCCAGACAAGAACCGAATCCACTCGACATTTGCTTCGGCGACATTTGCTCGGATGACAATTGAGCCGGTGATAATTGCTCATCGACAATTGTTCCGGTGATAATTGCTCTAATGAAAATTGCTCTAGCGACAATTGCTCCGTCGACATTTGCACCGACCCCAATATTGGCCTTGTGTAGTGGGGGCTATCCCTGTCGTCGGAGCAATTGTCGCGAAAGCAATTGTCATCGGATAAATTGTAGCAGGAGCAATATTTGTTGAAGCAATTTCGCCGGAGCAATGTCGTCGGAGCAACTGTCGCAGGAACAATTGTCGAGGAGAAACTATCGTTGTCGCTGGAGCAAATGTCTGGGAGCGATTTTTTTCACAGTGTCGGCAAATAGTGTGTGTTGTATAAATCTCTGAAGATGATTATAGAAAGACGTCCAAAATAACGAATTTAATATGTTGACATAAGCCAGAAGGTACTTACACATGAGGTTTCACCAACTCCTCGGTTAGATAGTTCAGAGAATTCCTGAAACGATAAAAGATGAAACAAAATCGTATATATGTTTATCGTAAAAGTTCCTTGTCGTACCACTTTCGTAATAGACAAATCGTGCAATTAGATGTTTATTAGAAAGTTATTTTTTTCTTTAGTCTTTAACGTCGTACTCAAGGGTATTTCACTTATATGGCGACTTTGAAAACCGGGCACGTAGTAAAACAAAACACACGAACAAGATGAGAGGAAATTTCAAAATTAAGTTATTCTAAAAAGATAGACTGCAACGAGCTGTTAGTATGTAAATGTTTTTCATAACCTAGAGAGAGCCACGTGAAGCATGTACTTGTATGGTGGACTTGTCATGCCACATCGCTTTAGTCTCCTTCATAATTATTGTTTGTCGGTTTAATTAGTGACATAATATTTTGGGGCAACTTTGAGGGATATTTTTAAATAATTTTAAGTCTTAAAGTCACATACGCACCCGAAAATGTTTTTATTTTTTCGTTGTTACAGAATGACATGACTTATAGAAAGTTTTGTCAAGAAGTAAAAGTTAGAAGCTTTCTGTTAATTCCTCCCCCAACTTTGTACATTAAGGGAAAGTTTAATAATATAAAAAAAATATATATATAAACTGAAAACTCTGTCAGACTATTTAAATGAGGATGTGTAAATTTACTGTCAAATCCGGGACACGCTTTGATATACCGAGGTCAACGGTTATTAGCCCCGCCCCCACAATATGTAAAAGTATGACTCGTTACATATGTAGGCCATTCGCTGCGGTGAGATCAAAGGCTCTGTTGAAACAGAGGAAAGATGGCCGACCCACTTTTCCTTGACATAACTGTTTTAATTTACGAATAAACTGCAAAACTTGTTAAAATTGAGGCAATCAGAATTTGTTGAAAAACCCTAATTTTGGATGCGTATGTGACTTTATCAAGTACCTCCTAATGGCATGAAAAGTCTACCATACAATTACATTCTTAACTCGGCTCTAAGATAATGACAAATTTCCACACACTCTGGACACCATTTTTGGAAACTGCTTTATACGGCTATCTACTCAGATTAATTTTATTTTGATTTCTTCTTTCCCTTTAAATAACATACCATCCCCCATAAGCCCAGAACCCGCTGTAGAATGCCAGAGCTATAGAGTTGGGATCTGTGTTCGTTCCTTCAAATCCTGTTGATATGTGTTCTAAATTACCTTAATACGAAAAAAAAGAAAAAAACATTTCGTTGTCCAATACGAGGTTTAAATTAATAACAAAAACCCAGAGAAAATATTCATTGATCAATATGACATTTTGATCAAATCAACCAAAAAAACAAAATATTTGTTGTTCCATACATATTTTAATTGATTGATTGGTGTTTAGCACCGTGCTTAAAGGTATTTATAACCTATTGTTAAATATGAAACAAAAAGAGAAAAAAAGTCACAATAATTGTTTTTAAGACTGTTTCTTTAGGATTTGCATTTATACAGATGTTGTAACATAAATGTTTTAATAAGCATACGTATTACTTATACATATACGCCTTCTGTTAGGCCATGTTTCGTTCTTCGTTTTAAAATAAACCTCAATAATAAATCACCATGCATCCATGTGTATCTTTTATTTAAGTCGTAAGTTTACTCTACTTTGTAAGACTCAACAATGGGAATAATTGTGTTTAAACGCTGGATTCATTGGGTTTCAATCTGGTACTAAATGGTCGTCTTTATAAAATGAGAAATTGCTAATCCATAGGTAGTTTTGTTGTGTAATTGGACAGCCAGCTTCAAAATGCCACTGACAGAAGTTAGTTATTATTAAACTTTGATGCTGTAAACTCTTAATTCCAAATACGATTGCTTTTCTTTGATCATGAATTTTTTATCAAAGTATATAGAAATACGCAATTTAAGGCCGTCTTGATCTGTTTAAACGTCATTGGCGAATCTTCTCGAAAACGAAGAAACTCAAATGCATTAACGTGTAATTTTGTATCTCATAAATTGGCAAACACACACACAATCAAACAAACAAACAAACAAACAAATAAACAAACAAACAGACAAATAAACAAACAAACAAACAGACAAACAAACAAACAAATTAACACAGTTAACTTGCCTTGTGCTAAACTTATTATTCCCCCAGTCACGATTACAGCCAGAGATAAAACCTTTACCACAGTGAATATAATTTGTACCCGACCTGCTGCCTTTGCACTGTAGCAGTTTACCACACTCACCGTTACTGTAATCAAGAAAAAAAACAAATTACCACAAATTATTTATAATAATGTAACCCGGGATATCTCAGTCAAAAGAGATATCAGATGGAGTGATTTCATAAATAAAATCCGTTAGCGCCATCTGAGCCACAGTTAAAACAGTAAATAGCAGGTGTGCTCAGTGTCGGATTCCACAAAGCAAGTATACACGCTATTTTCTTACCAAAATCGTTAAGTTTTGAATTGAGAAATGTTATTTTTTATCCTCGAGCCACAAGGTTATAACAAATGTGTATTTATATCAAATAATTAAGACATATTACCAAAATCGCGAGTTAAGTATTTTACCCTATCTCAGAAAATGACCCAAGATGGCGTATACGGGTTGGCCGATTTGTTACGAGTACCTGTGAACATAAAGTGACGGGTGAGACCATTTTTTGCCTTGAATAGAACAGGATTTAGCACTTATTCTACCACCTAAAGCTGCTTTTGAAATTTCTAAAATTTTCTCAGACCGAAGCTGACAGCTGGAGTTATTGTTCTTGAATCTGTTTCATCGTATTGAAGGTATCACAACAGGATCAATACTCTTCTATTTATATATACATACCCTTTTGTTTTAGCCACTACTAAATCAAAGTCGGTTTGCCGGTGATGGTCACTAGACTGAGCTTTATTCACTATCCTATCAAAAGTCTGTATCAGCCGTTTCTAGACTGAACCTGCATACAAACACAGATTGGCTCCCGATAAAGTAATTTAACAGGCGACCAGTTTAACCACCTCAGCCTAACATACCACTTAAACAGCTACAGCCTGAAGAATTATTTTCGTTTGAAATGATCCCTCTGATGGCCATCACCGGCGAGTCAACCCTAATTTAACAACAGCTAAAACAAACTGATCTGCATATATAAATATCTGCTGGTAATAGGGATTCAGGAGCGGACACGGCTTATTGCTGCTTCATGAGCCGACACACTGCACTAATAACAGTCCACGAAATATGGTTGAATTATACATGTGCGATGATGTCACTGATACATGTGCTCTGTGTTTGTTTTGTTTCCTTTCGATCTCTTTGGTTTTATGGAAAAGTTTGAAACAGTTAAATAAGAATTAAGTGCATTTAATAAGCGATTTAAATAACAGATTGTATTTACCTAAAACGGCCGCTGCTAGGAGCTTCTGAACAATTCTGGGAGGACCACAAGCGTCGAAGAACGGCGTGAGAACATATTCGGCGAAACTTAGGGCGATTATTGCCTGTGATGTCGTGTTGGAGATCATAAAGATAGTCCACACTTGGATGAATGCTGGTATAGGTCCGAGCGACTCCAGTAAATAAATAAACGCACCACCTGACTTAGGGATCATTGTTCCCAGTTCAGTTAAACACAACGCTCCTGCAATATAGAAGAGCCACATTTGTAGGTATGTTTGATAAGGGTGTTTGACCTTAAGGTTATTCAATAACTAAATATTAGTGCCCTTCTCCACCCCACTAAGAGCAAAAAACTGTCAACATCTGCTACCTACACGGGGAGAAAACGTCGCCAAATAATTGCAATCTCGACCTTCTAGCCGTATCCAAGGTCGTGACTGTTATCATTTCTCAGGTTTGGCTGGGGCAAGAAGGGCACCAGTTTAAGCAACCTTCTCGTCCTTGCCAACATATTTTGAATGTTCTGTTGATGTTCTCGCCCCCGCCAAGGACGAGGAATTTACAAGGGCGAGCATGTTACCTCTCCCCCGACAAGGACGGGAATAGGCTATATGGCCGCATTCAGCCACCATACCTCATAGGCTGACTTTTATGGAACCTCACTGCGGCCCTCGAGTTGTCGACGTCGACAACTCGAGATTCCAGTTAATATCTCGAGTTGTCGAATTGTCAATGTCGACAACTCGAGATTCCAATTAAATCTCGAGTTGTCGAGTTGTCTACATCGACAACTCGAGATTCCAGTTAAAATCTGGAGTTGTCGACGGCAACAACTCGACTACTCGATATTTTAACTGGAATCTTGAGTTGTTGACGTCGACAACTCGACAACTCGAGATTCCTGTAAAAATTTCGAGTTGTCGAGTTGTTAGTTTTAGATTTTCGAAATTTGCATATTAAATGTCATCTTTTGGATTTCCATCTATACGCATGCGTGCCGTTACAAATAATATTAATACCACATGGCAGAGTGGTTTTTTCTAAGGTTAAGTTTGTATATGTGAGTAGTTTGATTCATCTGAGGCCCAAGCTGTCTGTTTGTTATCAGTGGGCTTGGCATATACCTCTGCTGATGTTCCGCTTTCACTGTTATTTTATATGTAAATTTCAAAGTACAAGAAACTAACAACTCAACAACTCTGGATTTTAACTGGAATCTAGAGTTGTCGAAGTCGACGACTCGAGATTCTAGTTCAAATGTCTAGTTGTCAACGTACACCACTCCAGATTCCAGTTAAAATCTTGAGTTGTCGACAACTCAAGATTTTAATTGGAATCTAGAGTTGTCGACGTGGTAATCCAACGGTTTGAGGGTGTGAGGTTGAAAACAATGAGCATGCTGAATTAAGTCCCTGTGCTCACTCTTCTGAGCTCTTGTACAGCTGAGATTTCATAACTCATTCTGTGGTTATCAAATTTTGTTCAGAATGGTATCTGTAGATATTGTAGGTAGATTCCAACATTTTAAAACAAAGGTGTTTTGTTTTTGGTGAGCGGAATCTCATAAAATGCTGTTGATTGAGAATCCACCAAGAAATCCAGCTGCCCATCCTCAACTATGGGCGCGGGCGGTTGGAGGGAGCTTCGTGTTGCCATGGTGCTTTCAGGGCGAAGGGGCAACAAGAAGCTGTTGTGGCGTCCTGTTATGTCCTCTGATTGTCTTGTACCGTACCGTGTCATTGTTTGTTGCCAGTGGCGAAGGGGGTGGTTTCCTTCACCCATTTGGCTGGCAAGCCGTCATATAAGTGGAATAACCTAAAGTACGGCCTAAAATCCCAATCAAACAAACAAATCACACAATCAACTATGGGGCAGGGGTTTTCTGGGTGGTAGATCAAATTACATACTAACCTACCATCTTTTGACAAAATGTAGTATACTAATCTTTTTTTTAGGGGTTCTAGCCTCGAGCTAGAAACCGTTTAGAAATCGGTAGGATTATTAATATTATTATACCCCCGATTTTGTCCGGCGACTTCTCAATGGATTGATTTCAAACTTTATATGCAACAAGAAGCATATGTGGTGCAGTGCATATCGTAAAAAAAAAATTGTTGTTCTATGACAATCATTTTAAAACTTGCATAATTTTTTCGGAATTTTATAAAATGTTCTTCTCAATAACCAATGAAGCTATTGGTTTAAACTAAAAACATCTTCTGTGAACTAGTGCCAGTCAGATTTCATTCTGGCGTATGCAAATGAATCATAATTGGAGAAAAAGGGAGTTGTTCAAATGCATGTATCTGGAGAATCAATTAAACTGCTACCTGTTAACTTATACCATGTGATACCCATGAATGAATTCTATTTTTGTTAAGCAGAAAGTTTATACAGTTCAGACATTTTCAGCAGACATCTAACGCAAAACCGAAATATTTATATCTGTTTTGAAGTCTTCCGAAACACAGAGCACGGTATCTCGTTGGTATGTTTGCTCACTTGACTGCCTGTCAACAATCACTGATGCACCTCTGAAGTGCCATAACATTCATCTTAGTCACAAAGCAGGGAATCTCACTGGACTACATGTACCTGCCTATAATCACTGACAAGCATTTTAAGAGTCGGGACATTGGTATTTTATTTGGTTAATGTGACATTTGTTGAAATTATTTTACGGTAGTGCATTTCATTTAGTCTTACATGTAGTTATACATGTAATTAAAATGTAAAGGTAATTTTGCAGTTTTTCATTTGTTCATTTAAAGATTTGAAGTAGAGTGACTAATGTGCGTGTTATTTCCTCTCAATCAGTAATACTTCAATAGAATTGAATTTGAAATTTGCATAATTTTTTTTAAAAATTGAAATTGCTGTCATTGCCATATTTATGGAGATATCCGAATTAAATTTGAATGATATATTTTTTTTAGCTTGAAGCGATTTAGCGATAACAGCTAGAACCCCTGTAACGCTGTTACGTAACAGCTTTGATTATTAATATAGTTACACACACAACAGATAGTAAACAGACAGTCCAATAAAGCTGGTCAGTCAACTCAATATTATGTTTTAGTTTCAGTATACTCAGCTTTCCATTATAACCAGGTGTTGGGGTACTCACATTTTGGTTTAATCAGGTTTTGGTTTACTCAGATATGGTTGAACCAAATTTTCATAAAACTCTCATATCCAGAGATTTGATGCATTCAATTTTCTAGGTTATATCTAGGTTTCGATATACTCATGTTTCTGGTATACTCAAGTTTCTGGTATACCCAGGTTTCCATTTTATCCATTTTTTTGTTATATCCAGGTATTGGTATACAATGCACTCAGGTTTCTGGTAAACTCTGGTTTCTGGTTTACTCAACTTTTGGTATACCCAGTTTTGGTACACCCAGATTTCCGTTTTATGCAGTTTTTTTGTTATATCCTGGTATCAGTATACTCAAGTGTCCGGTATACTCAGGTGTCCATCATAATCATACTCAGGTGTCGGGTATACTCAGGTGTCCGGTATACTCAGGTGTCCATCATACTCAGGTGTCGGGTATACTCAGGTGTCCGGTATACTCAGGAGGCTGGTATACTTAGGTGTCCAGTATACTCAGGTGTCCGGTATACTCAGGTGTCCGGTATACTCAGGTGTCCAGTATACTCAGGTGTCCAGCATACTCAGGTGTCCGGTATACTCAGGTTTTTGTGTATTATATATCCCATGAAAATTCAAATTCCCTATAAACAATTAGCTAATATACTTATCTTAATTATACATTCACAGATGATCCAACAGAGCATTTTGATCTAGCGGACTCTCAACCTGATATGGTGACTAAACTGGCCACCCGATTAGCCGAGTATCATGAACAATTCCTGCCAGCGGACTACCCTGTTAGTGACCCAGCAGCTAAACCCCAATTTTGGGGCGGAGTTTGGTCGTCAGGGTGGTGTTAGAGATTAAATAATGCCTCATTCATTGTTTTCGAAAAGATAGTACCAAAAACTACACAAATAATCATTATTGATATTTAATTCTATTAATTAATTAAATCAATTATTATCAAGATTTCTTTGTGATCACACTTAGTTTAATGTTATTGGTGTGTTTTCCAGGGTACATGTATCTTGTTAATTGTGCTGATTAGCAAGACATCATGGAAAATAGCCCAACAATATTAGTTAAAGGAACAACCTGGAAAATACCCCAACAATATAAGACAACGTGTGATCTCTTGAAAATAGAACTAAAGCTACTGAAAAGTCTTTCCGACATTCTGGCAGACAGTCCACACTGTTAAAGATCTATGTGTGACCATTGAAAATGACTTCAACATAGATCTAAAATCTCAACAAATACAAAATACATAGTAATATTGATCAATTGTCTAATAGAGAGGCCCTCTGGCTGAGGGCAGTATGTTCCGAGCCTTTTCATGCTGTTACCCCCCATTCGACCACAGGTATATGAGGTGACTCCGGCTATAGCGGGTGGTGGTTTTTACGAGGTTTCCTCCCGGTTTTCCACAGTGTTAAGTAAGGCAGAGTAAGACGTAGATAATACGTCATCATATAAGTAAAATACCCTTAAGTACGACGTTAAACACCAATCAAACAAACAAACAAACAGTTTCATGCTGTCTTTACACAGCACTGGACGATCATTTTCTTTTCAACATTGCAAAACACTTCACATTTTACGGCTGTGTTAGTGTGGCATTTGACTGTTGGAGTACACTGCCTTGACTTGGGGAATGTGGCCATCAGCCCCCTTCAGTATTTGTAAACTATTAAAATATTAAAACAAATGATAATTAAGCTATCTACTTATTAGGGAAGTTAATTATAATGGTGTTTACTTATTATTGTATTAATTATAATTGTATTTAATTTTAGGAGGGTACTTTTTTCTTTAATAATGTGAACATGTCTAACTTGTATGAATTGACTTTAATATTGATGCCTTTACAATGGGTATATATATATATTTTTTTAAATGAATTTTGAAATAGTGCAATTATGACTGATTTCTGATGTATACAGCATCAAGATGGAAGAATGGAAAAATCCCTATTTGATCAATGGTCTGTTACCATGGTTACAGTGGTTGTACTGAATTCTCCAGGGTTTATTGTGGGTTGTTGGTGAATCCATTGCATCACTATTCTTTATAGTTTTTGTGCTTATGAGTTGTAATTGTATCATCATTTTTCTCTATTTTGTGTATAATAACTTGTGTATTTTAATTGTGATTTTTTTAAATTTCGTAATATTCAAAACGTTTGTGCAGAATATACTACATATAGTACTTACCACTTCAATACAGGGGACGAAAATTTAAAAAAAAAAGCGGGTCTGAGAAGCTAGACTGTAGCAGCTTCCAAAATAAATGTACTGAGTTTTTGAGATCTATTATTGTCTTGTTACCTTTAGAGCGACATAAAGCATACAATTGTATGATGATCTGTTCATGCCATACCTGTGGTGCCTCTTGTACCAATCCATAAAATTGACAATAATTCAGCGGGCGGTCGGAGGGAGCTTCGTGTTGCCCTGGTGCTCTCAGAGCTAAGGGGCAACACGAAGCTAATCTGTTTGTGGTGTCCTGTTATGTCCTGTGATTGTCTTGTATCTTGTCATTGTTTGTTGCCAGTTGTGTCGGGGGTGATTTCCTTCCCCCATTGGGCTGGCACGCCGTCATATGAGTGAAATAACCTTAAGTTCGGCGTAAAACCCCAATCAAACAAACAAAAGACAATAATTCACTAAATGTCTGTTAAAATCGCCACAAAAGCCAGTATGTAACAAAATACACTAACAAACTGTTACCAAGACGGATTATTGTGGCAATTTGAGGAATAATAACATAATTTAATGTTGAGGAGACATAAACAGTGTGGCATGGAAAGTTCACCATACAATTATATGCTTTGTCTGGCTCTAATAAGATAATGAACAATTTCCTCAAGCTAAGGACGCCATTTTTGGAAACTGCTTTATACAGTCCCCCTTTTTAGACTAACTCTATTTTTATGTTTTCTGACCCTTTAACCAAAGAAAACATGTCCATTTTGTTAGTTTTATCCACAGAGCACTATTCCTCGATATCAAAGGGTAATATTAGAATAACTCTATTTTTAAGTTTTCTGACCCTTTAACCAAAGAAAACATGTCCATTTTGTTAGTATTATTATCCACAGAGCACTATTCCTCGATATCAAGGTAATACTTTCCTTCATCTACACCAATGAGGCTGAATCAAGCTCCTGACTTCAATTGCATTTATATTACCAATTTATCAGGAACTCTTTTGGCTTTTGACTTACAAAGCCACTTCCGCGGGCGGTTGGAGAGAGCTTTGTGTTGCCCTGGTGCTCTCAGAGCTGTTGTGGCGTCCTGTGATTGTCTTGTATCTTGTCCTTGTTTGTTGCCACTGGCGTCGGGGTTGGTTTCATTCACCCATTGGGATGGCACGCCGTCATATGAGTGTAATAACCTAAAGTACGGTGTAAAACCACAACTAACAAAGACACTTCCACTACTTTTGCCTTTCTTGCCAAATTTCCAGTTTGCTTCCGGCCGTCTGGCTAAGTGCAGCATGTTCTGAGCATGATCATGTTGTCTTTACTTACCATGGAGATCAATTTATGTTCCAACACAGCAAAACACTTCACATTTTATGTTTTGTGTTAGTGTGGCTGTTAACTGTTGGAGAACACCGCCGTGATATAAGTGAAATACCCATGAGTACGGCGTTAAACACCAATCAACCAATCAATACAGTTTGCTTCCTTACTTGCTATATTTTCAAGGCACAGTCTGACTAGTTACGTTTCCTATACACTGCATTGCTTTACAGATGTTCAATATGCTTTACTTGCCAAAGTTTTCATTATGCTCCTTCACATGCTAACTTTTAGTTGTGCTTGTCCGGGGTTAAGTCCATTATGAGCATTGCTACATGTTAGTTCTTTGCTCAAATATATGAAAATTGTTTGAAGTTCTCCCTATGAATTTGGTATTTTAATTGTTTAATTTGTTTTGGTTTATATAATTGTATTTTACCTTTTTCACTTAGTTTTATTTTAAATGATTTATATTGTGTATTTTAT
>JAUELC010056185.1:0-12492 GCA_031471745.1 Cryptochiton stelleri
CGAGGTTATTAATTTTTACAGCACTAATACTCATCGGGAAAACGGGACGGAATCATTGGCCACATTAAATTTGACCTTGTATTTTGTGGCAATATTCCTGTTTTCTAGTTTAAACATAGAGTCGGATGGTAAAATATATGTGATATGCCAAATGTTTTTAAACAGTATGTCCATAATGGCCACATCACAGCTTCACCAGTTTAAAATAACCTGATAGCGATGGCGTATACCGGGTTCCATGATGAGATGAAACCAGGAAGAAATCCGTTAAAAAACACCCGAGTAATTGAATCATTAATCACGCTATGGCCTAATAGAATCGACAAGTTAACATTCTGAGGCAGTGTTAACATCGTATAGTGTCACATTCCACATCATCAAATACGATTGCTCTAATACATTCTGACATTTCCTTCATCATAAATACAATGCGTTTAGTATGGATGATGTTTTACTAAATGTATTTAGATATGTCAAGCTTATTTTTAATGTTAAAGACGGTAAGTAGTTTACACAAAGAGTCGGATGGTAAAACATAGGAGATATGCCAAATATTTTTAAACATTAAGTCGATAATTGCCACAAAGCCACTTTTCTAGTGTAAAATAACCAGTTAACGATGCCGTACATTGGGTTCCATAATGAGGTGAAACCAGGAAGAAATCCGCTAAATAACACCCGAGTAATTGGATCATTAATCACGCTATGGTCTATTAGAATCGACAAGTTATCATTCTGAGGCAGTGTTCACATCGTATAGTGTCACATTCCACATCATCTAACACGATTACTATAATACATTCTGACATTCCCTTCAGCATAAACAGAATCAGTGTATAGATGGTGTTTTAATAAATGTATTTAGATATGTCAAGCTTATTTTCCATTTTAAAGATGTTAAGTAGTTCCCACAGTGTGTCTGGTAAACGCATTATAAGATGATCAATCAAAATCTACTCAAAACAAAACAAACAAAACTGTAACCTCTGTATCTTTCATCCTTTGTAGATATATTTTGTTAAAGCCATTCTGGACTTTGATTGGGTTTAGCTAAAATATCATGAATAATTTAATCGGTTAATAATTTATCTTTCTACTAATTTAAATGAAACCTTTGTTACCCGCCCAACACCAAGGAAATTCATCTTGATTGACCACATGATCACACAGACATGTGCATGGTAAACTTGATTGCTGTGTCAACTCAATACGAATCTCTTGAGACAACTCGGCGGTGGTAAGCACCATCTCCTTGATCTAATTGTTCTATTAATGGCACGAGGGGCGTGAAATGCGGACAATTTGAGATGATATAGGCCCTTTATCGTACTATGAACCAGGAATATCGCCCTTGTTTTGAAATCATTAGGTTCTACAAAATGTCAGAAGTCAGAATCGCATAAAAGGTGCGAAATAATCATAAAGCCAAGTTTCGTGTCTATCTGATTTTAATTGACAGAGCCGTAACATTTTGTGACTAGCGTCTCCCTCCTAGGAGAACAAGAACAATTGGAACAAGAGGAGTAGCGGCAAGCGACCAAAAAACTGGTCCAAACATCATTTCAAATGATAATAATTGACTCTCGTATGTTGGACTAACGAGTACAATTTTTGTAATTGCTTTATCAAGAAAACAAACCGTGGATAAGTCGGAATTAGTTTCTTGTTTATTGACACTTATGTATTCTTTATTGCTAAATGTTTAAACCGAATGTGAATTATCTCTTATTTGACGTAGGTCGATTGACCTACTATGACTATATTTTAGAAAAACACCAATTTATTCAGAATAAAGATTCTATACAATGGCTGTACAACAATTAGAGATGGAGGATATTTACAACGATTTGACAACAAAATACCATAATTCACTATTAACTTCAATTTGTTCAACATGTCTGTTATTTGAACCAAACCAATTACATTGAATTCGTTTAGCAAAGTCGCCTGGGTATACACCCACGGTAAATTTGACTGCAGTGGAAACTCTACGATACTCATGGGGAAACTTGTCTACGTATAACATTTTAACGTAGCTACTCCAGATTGAATTGCCGAACTAAACCCGAGAGGCACGTAGAGCGTTGGAAAATTGTGATGTTAGAGGACTTGTTGACAACTCTAAAGCCAATTAGACCCATTTGATAAAAGTTGCACCGAATCGTACATTTTGCAAGCGAGTGAGTAGACACGAACATTCCTGGATAAACGAGTCGAGTTATGTATGAGAGGCTTGAATTTAACACGGTGGAATAATAATATTGGATATATAAACAATATTCCACAAAATAAAATTCAAAAATGTATCTCTAATACAAGTATGTCAATTAAATTATTTAAATGTGGATATATAAAAATATATATGGGGATGTACGGGGTTTTGCAGCAAAAGATGTTGCAAAAGTCGATATATATATATCCGCTCTCACTTGTTTAGAGAATACATTGTCTTCCGATAACAAGTTTAAGTATAATTTAATGATGATGGCATACACAATTATTATATTTATTACAATAATTGATAGTTAATTTTCCATTAAATGTTTTGTTTTCGTTTATTCACGCATCTTGCTGAGAACCGGGATAGTCTTGAGCTTAGGAGAGACGTGTGCAGGATTCGTGCTCAGCTTCCACAAAAGGTGTTTTGGACATGTTTAAAGTCTACGTTTTCCTGTTCGAACCCAAGAAGGGTCAAATAGGCCAAATATATTATGTATTCCTCATTTATTCACAAGAAATGTTTGTACAAATATTGCAATTAATTCTTGATATAATTTATTTATCAATGTAAAAAAAAATTATATATATATATTTTTTTTATTAACAGTACAATACAATACAAAGTTATGCCTCCTGTCCTTATCTGACTTAATTTGATGAGGACAATTATATTCTCCAATCAAGATTTGTATTTATCTGTACAAACAAGATTGTAAATGTTTGTCAATGGTTTGGTCATATATATCTAGGTCTAATTGCTGCAACGGTGGTCATCTTTTTTCACTTTAGTTTAAGCCTTAAGGTTTATTTAACTGAAAATAACACGGTGATTCATCTGTATTTAACTGATGGTGAAACGATCCCTTTGTAATTTGTTTAATTAGAGAGGTCATGCGTGGGCATTGGCCTTTGTTTGGATGATAGGTTTGTCCTATGAATCTTTTCTTTGTTAGTTGGATTATAACTTTACTATTTATAGCAATATAAGAGGCACTGATGTAAGCTATCGTTGTGCTATCGTGATTGTGTGCCAACACTCTGTAATTTACAACACATGTCAGTTTACAAAAGTTTGCAGACCAAAACCTCTGCGATAATCGAACCCACGACCCTCAGAGCCCGGCACTAAATCCCCAGCATAAATGCCAAGGACTTAAAACACTCAGAAAACCGATTTTCTATCATATGATTTGGGTATTTGCCAATCTTTGCAAAAAAAGAAATAAATGTTATTAAAATCCGTAAACAAATATTTGCTGAAACGATGGTCTTACCCAATAGAATTGATCGACTGTTATTTATGACTAGAAACGGTTGGTTAGTTTGTCTCGACTTTGAAGGTTTTCTCATAAAGATGCCAATACACTAGGATATCGGTCGATATTTACGATGACAAGAGTTGTCTGGGTTATTCGGGTCAGCGACAATAAAACACCCGAGATGATAGGATGTAAAAATCCCACTCTTATTTCATGGTGAAATTGATACGTATATTTTGTACGTTTAATAGGAATCAAGATAAATTGTTTAACTACTTTACCTTGTTGACATTTATTGTATTCACTCCATGCAAATGGCTGCAAATTCAAGGTATAAACGAACTTCGATTATTTCAACAATTGTCTTCAATATTTTTATTTCGCTCTGACAATGAACGTAATAAAAAAAAATGGGTACATGGTACGATTTAGTTTCTTTATTCAGGTTTTGTAACATCCGATTGGGATATCCGAAAAACACTAAGTCAACCGAATCTGACTTCGGTCGACTGGATAAACTGGGACCCGTTGAAGATAAGGACCCGGGCTCTGATTAGGTGTGTTTGGGAGCCTCCTACATCCCTGATTACAAAACAAGTCTAGTTCAAACTCCGTGACTATTCTCAAGTCTCGACTGTTAGGCAACAAATTCGTCCAATAGCCCTAGTGTGATAGAGATCGATCTGCATCAATAATATCCAATATAACAAAAGCTTGTCAACGTATACACTTCACGAGAGAACGACGTCTCTTGTAACTGGTTAATCGGGAATATGTAGCCATGTCAACTATAGTGTTATCTAAGCGAGTAAGGAATTGTTACATCCGATTACACTCAAGGAGGTTAGTTCTGTGTAAGCCCAGTAATTATAATTCCATCCACTTGATCGAACTCCAATTGAAACCAGGATCTGAGTCAGAGGGTTGTTGCATGGCTAATAGCCACAAATAGCAGATTAAATCACTAATCCTGGATTAGATCTAGACCTTCAGCATGGCTTGACGCCATCCAGTCTCATTATATTCACTGGCCGTTTACTGAGATCTCCTTAAAGAATTCTCCATACGGTATTGGGTAACATCTACATAAGAATTACAGCAACCAGCCTTCTTCGAATCCAGATTGTTTCTTTCCCGACATCCATCCGGTTAACAAGATTTATTGGGTTTTTTTTATATTAAGTCTGTTCAAGTGTATAAAATACATCTTAAACGTCATGAATTCGTAATGGATAGCCACACGCTCATACACACTTGTTATGTTTTATTGTAGTGTTAACTCAGTACAAATCTCTAGAGACAACTCACCTGACTTTAACATCCTGAAGCAGCTGACATAAATTCTACTTGTTGAATAACACAAGCGATAATCCTTATACATTATGACGAGTTTTAATCATTGAGGACTTTTAACGGACTTCTTGAACGGGGGATGAAGCCTAGTTAAAAACTGAAAGTGAAAATGTATTTATAAATGCCCCTCAGTGATTGAATTGGAATACGAATTGGAATAAAAATTATCTCACAAATGTAATGTTAAAATCTCGTAAACGCTATACAAAGATTACATAAGAGAGAAAACTATTATTGAACAAATTTCATTAAGAGCTGTTTGTGTAGACGATGTATCTTCATGGGATGTTCTTACGAAATCCTTCTCCAAAGACCAGTATTTATTTGGTACCGTCTATTAACCAAACAATAAGGTTTGTGGGCAAATCCAACGAGTGTTTATTTAATCTTTGGAAATATGTTTTAAAAAAAACAATAAAACATTTTGTCAAACGCGTAATATCCCTTATGATCTCTCTTGGCTTTGACCCTTTTTTAATTTCTTTATTACAATAACCGACCTAACCTCTTGGCTGTATTTGAACTCAGGTAAGAATATACATGATAAATATATACCCGTGGAGGCAAAACAAATTTTTCTCTCTGCGTTTATTCAAATATATAATAGGGGTTCGAATCCCGTTAGAGGCAAGCACATTTTTCTCTCTGCATTGATAAAAAAATATATACAATAGGGCCATTGAACGTGTTTACATTTTTGTTGAGATTGGGTAGTATGTTGACGGTTCTCTAAGCAGTGAGTTATGACGCAGAGAACCATTAAGATAAAAATTTAGACCAAATGACAAAGTGATGGAGCGGTGTCTCGGTAACTCCTTAAGTTCATACTTCACGGCTGTCACTCCGTGTAGATATATCACAGACATGACAGACGAGACTGTCACTTAGTGTAAATGTATAACCAGCCACGCTAGCACTTTGTCTCAATGTATCAGCGACGAGGTGAAGAAATGGTAGAGTTCAGGACGTCAATATTGTAGATAAATCACATGATTTTTTCGGGCTACTGATCGATATAAACTTCTTGATGGAAATCACTGTTTTGGGGGAATTCTACTTTTAAAACCAGACTACACAAAAGTTCCTATTTCAACATTTATCACTTCATTCCAAATGATGTTTAGATAGAAGTCTGGAGTTCCTTACTAAACTTATTTCATTTATTACTTGGCGAAACATTTTTTAGAAAACGGCAAAAAAGGAAAACGGAGATTTGAAAGATAGTTTATTTTTACATATTGGCCGACAGTAAGGAAACATGAGAGCCATTAAAAGGTATAAATAGAAACACTACTTGCGAATCATAACTTTGAACTACTGTTCAGATTTCTGACGTCTGATGGCATTGAATAATCATATGTCGAATAAAAGAAAGCTTATTCCTTAATAAAGTTTTGCTGTTGCTGAAATGTACGCTTTTATATAGTAGAAATTTTATTGGAATCTCATAAGGGCATACTTAGTGATCTATACGATCAGGCAGTCAATTAACATAATTTTAACTCAAGGAAACATATAATTAACATGTGATGTTTCGGAAATTATAGCTTTTATGATTAAGCCATCATTGACTCAGTGATATCCTCAACGTAATTTAAGATGAAGACATTAAGTAAGTTACAGAAATTATAACGAAATGAGTTTTAATAACGTCTCACATATACTATTTGTGTTGGATCACTGTCCATGCCAATGCTAGGCCAATATACTTTCATGCCCAGGATTTCTACTTCCAGATTGGATTCTTCTCAACCTTGTTTACAAACTTGCCAATTTGTCCGTTTTAAAGATTTGCTAAGATAGTACGTGACACATCTTTGAGAAATATGCAACCGGATACTAGGATAGTTTTCTTCACCATGCTAGGAAACATGAAGGTCAGTTCAGGGATCACACTACTGCCAGAGTTCAACTGATCAATACGCTAACATATGACCCGTTAAATTTTTACCTTTATCCTCCCTGTCCAGTTAATGTTTATTCATTTCCGTCTCACTGAGATTTTAAGAGTCTTTGATGTTCTGAGAATCCGTATTGCCTTTCATTTATAACTGGACTAGATATGTTTTACAAGACAATGAAATTGGATCTTTGAAAGAAAAGCTCATATCAGATCGATTATTTTATATAGGCCGACAGTGAAAGAGCAACAGAGCTATCCATATATCAACAGATCCACTATTTGTGAATCATAAGTTTGAACTTATTTGCATATTACAGAACAGCAATGGTGCCAACATACAGTGCATCACATATGATGCCTCATGGTATTAAATGACGATATGTCCAATAAACATAGCCTGATATGAACAATGTACTCTGTTGTCGTTGCTTAAATTTAGGCTATGTAATATTGATCTAGATATTTTTGAATATCTTTCTGACATTATAGGGGGCTGTAATTAAAAGAATTCTGTCGTTTTATTGCCGGAAAAGAATTATTTTTTCAACTCAAGGAAATATAAAATTGACATGTAATATATCGGGAATTGTAGCATTAACTTAGTGATATTCTTAACGTAATTTAAGATGAAGACATTAATTAGGGTACAGAGATTATAACGTAAACAGTTATAATCAGGACTCACAAATACTATCTTTGGGGGATCACTGTTCCTGTCAATGATAGGCCTATTCACATCCATCATTTTTACTTCCAGATTGGATTCTTCTCAACCTTCTTTGCTCATTTACCAACTTGTCCGTTTCAAAGATATTTGCTAAGATATAGTATGTGACAAGTCTTTGAGAAATATTTAACCGGATATCATGATAAAGTTCTTCACTATGGTATCAAACGTGAAGGTCAGTTCAGGAAACACATAACTGCCAAAGTTCAAACAACTGGTGAATACACCAAGATATGACCCGTTACATTTTTACCATCATCCTCTATGTCCAGTTAATGTTTGTTCATTTCCGTCTCACGGAGATATTAGAGTCTTTGATATTCTGAGAATTTGTATTGCCTTTTCCTTACTACAGAAACAGTTGGCAGTATTTTAGATGGTATCGGGTCAATTCTCAATCCCAATTAAGTACATCTACCATAACTCAGATCATTTATTCAGGTCAACTATTTTGATTTTAGACAAGTAGTCAGATTAAACTGGAGTTACCGAAACCTTTACTTCTGTGGTCGGCGTATGACTGTTCATTAAAATGTAAGTTTTATTACTGAAGATCAACCATTTGGCTGAACGAGATTATCGAAACAAAATCAAGATTATTATTATTATTTATTATAAAAACCAACCATTTATGATATGTCGAATTTGGCCAAACTTTATTATATTTTTGTGAATTGCTACACAAATAAATTTTGTTCATTCACACTGTATTTAGAAAGGTTTGGTTATTGCCAGAAAAAATGGTACTGCTTGGCCTCATAGGGTCCTTTCCTGTCCAAGACAGAATCTTATAACACAATTTTTAATTCCAGAACAAAACTGATAAAAGACAAGGTGACGCTTCTTGGGAAACTTTATTGACTTTCTGAAGTGACTTGTGAAACATTTGGCTAGCTCTTCATCCGACCAAAATGAGAAATTGGCAATTGTCCGTCTTAATGTGTCGCTCGCTCTGTGTGCTATTCTGTTCAGTAAAAGAAAGCAGTCTTGGTTTGCTCTCCCAGATATGTGTACGCCACCAGTAAAAGTGAATATGCGGGTAACGCACGGATTGTTACTACAATTTGTGAATTAGCTCTTTCTGTCTGGTTAAACCCTATGGGGTTTCTTCTGTGTGACTGTAAGACCAACAACTACCCCGTCGATCCATCCAAACCGGTCACAGCAATGACCACATACATGATTCAGCCTCAGTTTGTTTGTTATTTGTCTAAGGAAGCTTGCGTAACTAATTTCATCATCCTCTCCATTTAGCCATTACTGGGATTTGTTTAAAGAGTTCACCACTATGCGTTACGTAACAGCTACAGAACAAATAGTCTAATCGATATGTACCAAATGTAAATCTTTCTTTTGAATAAAAGCCTCCGTAATCAGTCCGCTATCATTTATTCATAAGCATGACCTCAAATCGCCTGAATTCAACCCAGATTTGAACATGTTAATAGGCGCTTGGTGACTTTGATCGTAGCGTTAAAGCATAACTCATCTATCCTGTGTTTAACAGGTTTGGTGGCTTTCCGTTCTTCAGCTTATCCTTTAAACCACAGGGAGGTAATATCGTGACGAGTTATGTTCATGTTTAACAGATATAATGAAGTTGTAACTGTATATTTTGACTAATTTGAATGGGATCAAATTAACGCAGATTAAGTATAATAATTTGTGCCACAAGTATAAGATATATTACTTAAGAAAAATACGTAAATCATGGTTTGTACATTCTAGATTTTTAATATTTTGACCTATTACAGCTAATTTCTATTTGCTGGTATCTCAACTAACCTAGAAAAGTGTGTCACGTCTTGACAAACAATAAGGCTTTATTTCAGCGAATATTGATTGAATGTGTAAGAGCCCTGATCAAACTAAGTCAAACTTTGAACATTATCCTTCATATTATGTTCTTGGTAATGTCTATATTTTTTGTATAGTTTTATTATTCCTTAGAAAGAGTTACATTTTCTTTAAAAGGAACACCCTCATAACTAGGTTGTCCGAAGGTCCAGGATCTCAATTGATCTGAAGAGAAGGTCTGTATTTAGACTATGAGTGATAAACACATAACAAAGTTATAGTGTCAAGAATATTGATCTGTACTATCTTAATAGATAGTGTTTAATGGATGATCTCATGGTACCTATTCTGATAACAACGGAAAGCAGATAAACACTTATTGTATAAGTTATTCCTGAATGTCGAATTTATCCAAACTTTTTTACCCTAACGGTTCAATGCAAGGATGTATATTTGACGAAACGGGAAACATTGGTCCAGATAATTCATTCTAAAAATTAAAGACGGTTATGTATATTTCACAACTAACGACAAAATGTATTACATGCATTTACGGTGCTTTTAAGTCGAATGAGGTTTACATATAATACAATAGATTTGCCGTCAATATTGTTGACCTTCACAGATTTCTGTAAAATGTCCGCATAATTATAAAATATTGACCGCTAATTTATTGGCCTAAATAACTTATATGATCGGGATCATTCAAAGCCTTAACACCATCAACTTACCGTAAATCCGTTCTAAGTTGAGGTTGAAATATCGCTGTGTTTTGGCAGTTCTATACTCAGTGAGTAATAACACTGTCAGAGTAAAAAGTTATACCACAAGACAGTATGATGGAACAGTTTTTAAGTAGCTCGTCAAAGCCACATTCCATGGCTGTCACTCTGTCTAAATGTATCCCCGGCAGGGCTGTCACTTCATCTAAATGCACAACTGATCAGGCGCAGAAATCAACGAGTTCGTGAATAAATTCAATATATACAACTACAAAGCTTGTCTTATGTATCTTCATCTTATTAAACCCGTTGTTTAAACGAAATTCCGTTTATTTTTTCAGTTATAGGGCCTAAGTGGCTGAACGGATATAGGACATAACTATTTCAAAGAATAGGGCCTAACTACCAGAAAAGATATGGCGTAACTAGCTGGACGATTTTAGAGTCTAACCATCAAATCAGTCTCAGAGTTTTTTTTAGACCTGGAACTGAGTGCGTGACCGCTACTCTCTTGTTCTTCTTCCTCTGCTTCTTCTTGACGTTAGTTACAAAAAGCTACGGCTTCGTCAGTTCAAATCAGATCTGTACGAAACTTCAAACGATTGTTATTTGGACTATTGCTTATCGTGTGACAGTCAGATTTTGTATATGACGTCATAGTTTCAAAATGGCGGCAGCGTTTCTGGTCCAATAGTCCAATCGGACTTGTTTATATTGAGAACGTAGCATGTGCTTCTGTTCGGTTTTACGATGTTGTAAAACCAGCCGATTTTATTTCGACCTAAATAGTACTCAAATTGCAGTCTCTTTGAAGTTATTGCTCTATAATAGCCTCCATTCACAATTCCAAAAAACTAATACACGCGTACCGTTAAACTGTCTGTGACTCCACACATATGTCAAGTTAGATTCAATCACCTACAAAACTCTCTGTTTTATTAAACGACAGTTGTGACGTCAGTCTATTGTTCCAACTGTTTTTGTTTTCACGAATGGTCAATTGATCGATGATATTTTCAGTCATCGAATATTACATCAATGGAGCACAAGTCAGATTCACTATTATGAAATCAGTATATCTGTAACAAAACATCTTTATATCATACCGTGTACATCACTGTCTCTAGGCGCTCTAAAATCTAAAGAGCAGATTGAATAAAAAAAATTATGTTATAAGTTACTTTCTTTGAAATATTTTGATCAAATAACAAATGTTGACTTTTTGACATCCTATAATCGTTAAATGTAATGTTGCAGTACAATATTTTGGAATAGAAATACATTATTATTACTAAATATTTTATCACAATTATTGAACAGGTCACATAAAAACATATAACTTAAACACATCTGCCTCTGGGGGTAACTAGTTCTAACTAGTTTGATATCTCCTTGCATACAGGAAACATAAAGGGAATTGCTTTCATTCAACAGAAGCCTGTAACAGTTTATGTACTAACTGATTTCGTGCAATCGTACATGACGATTTACAGACTAACTCTATCTCAACCTGCCTTCACAGTATTGATGGTTAATGTTGCGGTTTTATCACACTTAACTTATATAATGCTTCATAATGGAACAATAAAGGTCGATTCTTGAAAAGTAATCGACCGTTGACAACAAGAGAGACTGTCGTTTAAGCCAGAGAATACCCTTGTCACTATGCATTCGTAGAAAATAATATTGTTCATGAATGTACAGTTACTCGGGCTTTCTCCACTACAGAAAGCGATCAGTGAAAAGTTTAACTGTTGCTAAAGCTAAGATCATAGAAGCGAGATATTTTTAAACAAGCTGAAATCTTTACTCCTCTAAATTGAAAAATCCTATACAACCATCAAAAGCATTTTAATCGATAAGGAAGTCTTCAGCTGGAGACTACCCATAAATAAATCTCAGAGAAGCAATTACGATATTTGTCTTACACAGAATTAAATCATTTTACTCAGTGATTGTGTGGAACTTTACGATGTTACTGAGGGCATAAATGCGCAAAACAAATAGTAGTGTTAAAGAACGCTTAGGACTTCATGCGCCGTATAACAATTTTGACATCAGTTCAATGTTTCACTACGCTCTACTGTTCAATTTCTAGTTTGGAATAAATATTATCTAAATGTGGTCGTATAGGAACACTACCTCATGGTAGCCTTAAGACCTTATCCCACTCACTGTCACCCTGCTACAATTTCCGTCAACAGGTTTCTTTTTGGATTCTCTTCGAGATATAATGCCTTCTGTTCTGACATCCTGACCAGGGTTTTCCTCAGAACACTTTTAATACAGACTGACAGTAGAGGCAGTATATCGGTAAATGTTCTGTTTCCATTTTAACACGGATGTAGTTCGAAGGCTTCGCGAGCAGTCATCTATCAGCTATCATTAAAGACCTTACCCCCGAACTAACCAATCGGTATTACTGTATGGATTATTTCTAGTATAAAACGTCTCATTTATATACAAACATTAATGCACATTATGTATTGGAGTTTCACGGATTGATTTAGG
>JAUELC010056295.1:1887-12492 GCA_031471745.1 Cryptochiton stelleri
TGGTCTCTCATTAATTTGATGGGAGATAAGAGGACCAGTGGACACCTTAACCCGTTTGTCCAGCTCTCTCATCTCTAACGAGTTAGAGGTTATTCGCTTGCTATTTCTCAGATCATTGTTCACGCATACAGATTCTCTAGAAGTTACAGGTCAGGTCGTACAGCTAAATTATTATTTGGTAAAAAATATAGTTTATCGAAAGAAAAACATTACACTGAAAATGGCGTAAGAAACCGAACGGAAACACAATATGTATACTATAGTAGGAGATGATAAAATAAAGGTCTACAATCCATAAAACCTAATATCTGGATTAACACCACTGTAAGATAACAAAAATATTGACGTGGATTCATTTATCAAAATTCTGTTTGCAAAAACATCGTATATTTAAAACAAAGTCTCAACGGTGATGTATTATAATAAAAAAGCTTGTGCCTGGAGTTTGTTTGATAACTAGGACAAAATAATAGTCACCCCAACTCCCCGATCTCACGTGACCAATCCTGATTAAAATTCAACTATATGATCCGCTTTAATCCCTTTAATTTATTATTAAAACTCAAGAAAGTGATAGTTTATTAAAAAAATACTGTTTGTACCCGCACCTGGCTTTAACGCCTTAACAAAACTTGACTAGATTGCATAGAAAAAAATATGTGTTGCTATCAAGGTGAGTTAACAGTTCATATTCTCACTTCTCACCTGAGTTAGCACGTGTTTTTACCTGAAATAAGATGATAATCTCTACTAATATTTAATTCAATTGTCTATCCCCTAACTACACTGTTTACTTATGTTTTATACATGACAGTTACACATGTGGTCGTGGGAAATTTCGGACGACTCTCATACATATTACATTAAGGTTATTCTATATTAACCACAGTTTATTATAGGATTAATATAAACAGGATTTATATAAATCAGTTTTTGTAACATGTGTCAATTTGAGAATCAGAGCTATACAATTTGCTGTAGTACTATTCTTTTTATTCATAACCCACGCCTTTTATTCCCTTGTATTGGACTGCAAGTCCACCGAATTGGCTTTTCCGACTTAACGACAAGCATATTTAACCAATTTATTGCACGAACAGATTGTAATATAGCTGACTGCATGCGTCTTAACTCGAAAAGCAAAGACAATAATAAACTGAACAGAAATATTAAAGTTACATGGGCTCTCCAAATTAGGTTTTATCAAGAAACTCTGATTACCATGACGTAACTAATTATTAAAGTTTGTTCATAAACTAAAGTACCGTTGAAATAAAAAAAATTACTCAACAGGTACATTGCACGTGAACGGAGAAATTCCTCGGCATATCAGGTCTCTTTTATTTTCAGTGGCCGTTATCTCAGGTTTATGGAATTTTCATTGGCCTGAATCTCCGGTTTCTGGCATTTTTATTAGTTGGTGTCTCGGGTTTCTGGTATTTTCATTAGCTGGTAACTCGGGTTTCTGGTATTTTCATTGGCTAGTGTCTCGGGTTTCTGGTATTTTCATTAGTTGGTAGCTTGGGTTTCTGGTATTTTCATTAGCTGGTAACTCGGGTTTCTGGTATTTTCATTGATTGGTTACTCGGATTTCTGGTATTTTCATTAGTTGGTGTCTCAGGTTTCTGGTATTTTCATTGGGTGGTGTCTCGGGTTTCTGGTATTTTCATTGGGTGGTGTCTCGGGTTTCTGCTATTTCCATGGGTGGTGTCTCGGGTTTCTGGTATTTTCATTGGTCGATATCTAAGATTTCAGGTACTTTGATTGGTCGATATCTCAGATTCCAGGTATTTTCATTGGTCGGTATCCCAGGTGTCCGTTATTTTCATTGATCGGTATCTCATTTCTAGAATTTTCATTGGACAGTATCTCAGGTTTCTGATATGCTCATCGGTCGGTATCTCGGCTTTCGGGTATTTTCATTGGTCAGTATCTCAGGCTTCTGTTATTTTCATTGGTCGATATCTCATATTTCGGGTATTTTCAGTGTCTCAAGTTTCTGATATTTATCGCCAGTTTTGTCA
Source organism: Cryptochiton stelleri (assembly GCA_031471745.1). NCBI lineage: Eukaryota > Metazoa > Mollusca > Polyplacophora > Chitonida > Mopaliidae > Cryptochiton > Cryptochiton stelleri. Next base: position 3,912 of record JAUELC010056295.1, read on the forward strand.
ATACCTTGGCAGGCTCCATAATTTGAAGATTACTTATTTGTTATCTCTTCCTTTACAAAGGTATTACCGGAGATAAGGAAGGGTGTATTAAGCAAACAGTCAAGAGTTTGAATAGTCTCGAATAGACAAAAGTCAAAAGCTTGCACGAAACATTAATGCTAGTATTGCAATATTGTTGTCACAATTTTAATCTTTGTAGATTTTGCAAATTTAAGTATTCTTATACTGCTTTAAAACTACTTTCCATCAGTTCACACATTTTTAGTCCATTCTGAAACAATAAAATAAGCTTCTATTGCCTTCTTTCGGTTGATTATGGCAAAAATTTATAACCTCTTTATTATGTAAACCAATGATTTTTAGAAAACAAAACTTACAATATAAGTTCAAAATTATAGGAAGTGATTATTTTGACTAATTAAATTCAAAATAAAGCGAGTCTGAGTAGACAGACCGAACACCGCAGTGTCCAAAAACTGGTGTCCTGTTAAACCCACATTAATCATATTGTATTTTCAAAGATAAATCACACTGGCACAGGGATATCTACTTATTAAAACGGATAAATCATGTTGTGCTCTGGATAAACTCTCAGAGATACTTTTATATGATGTACTTCTATGGCATATAAGTGTTACCTCTATAAAATTTCATTATTTTTTAAATATGCGTTAAAATCATTACAAAAATAGTATGTCACCCAGAACACTCTCACACATTTATTATAAAAGATTTCCGTGAATATTTATTGAATAATAATGAATAGTTTGCAGACACAAACACTGTGGCATGAAAAGTCCACCATCAATAATAAAATGCAGCTTAAATGCTCCATGTGGCTCTTCAGAGATTATATGAAACTATAATACAAACTGATCACATTATTTTAAAAAAAACTTCATGATATAGAATATATTTTAAGACTAACTTTATTTTTTAGGTTTGCTCCTATTCAACAATTGGTACAACTCATATCCTGTGCATGTGTAAGGTATAGGTGTCTGTCGTTAAGGTTAAAAAAAGCCTTAAATCAAAACCTAGATAAGCTTTTTTTTGTTGGATTATCAGATAATCTGTTAATGTGGCGTGAATTTCAGGGATGTTAACATATTATCGCGCCCAGTAAGGCATATGTTAACTCTCTGTAGACACTATCTCTTTCTATGTTACCCTTCCGCTGATTTAAAATATAAAAATATAAAAACCCGCTGTTTCAGATTATTTGTGGCGGGGCAAATAACCGCATGGTGTATTAAGCGACATATTCTGTGTGGTGCGACACAGACATACAGCTGTTAAAGAGACAATATCATTTGACAAATCACAAAAACAGCTCGAGGGGAGAAATTTTATGTCCAATTTAAAGAACTGTTGTCAGTTCTTGGTTTACTCACTGGTTATCCTATCTATAGTTGAGTCATTCACGTGAAGCCTTCTCAGCAACTCAGCTCTAGCCTCAAGACGGATGTGTCTTTTTATCTCTTTATATTAAATAAATTTATTAAAAATATAAAAACATAGGCTGACATGTCCCAAGGGAGCCATGTCTGTTTCCCCAGGATTTTCTTAGGCGAATTACTGCATAATGAATCATTTATTTATCATGTATTGTATAATTAAAATAATGCATGACACAAGGTATTACTCTTGGCCCAATGCTTTTGTTTTCATGGCGGCGATAACTGATCCGGTTACACGCTGATTAGTGCGTATTTGTTTAGATTTATAAACCTTGCCAGAAAACTTACATTACTATAGAGAAAAACAAGTATATCCACGAAAAGAGACATCAAGCAGTGATTGCAACGAAAAAAAGGCTCCAAAACATTTACAAACAGTTGGAAAAGGAAAGCAGATTTTACATAGTAATATGTGTAATATGAATGTAGCATAGACAAGAATATAGAAGCCGGATGCGGCCATGCGAGGGTTTAACTGTCCTAGGCTCAGATCCAGAGAGCGAAACAACGAGAAAGCGCAAACGCGAGATGAAAAACAATACAAAAACACACTGAGACACGGCGCGGCCAGTCTGGATTTTGTAATACAACTATAAGTTTCACAATCACACCTACTTCACTTTAAGTTCAGTGTGCTGTGTAGAAGGAACAAGCTCAACGTGCATCGATTCCAGCAAGTTGCCTTATTACTCCTCGCAGTTTCGTATGATCGCTTTGCATTTTCGCGTTTTCGTTTCGCACTTTTCTTGTTTCTACCTCGCAATCTCGCGTTTTCGCTTTGCACTTTCGCGTTCTCCTTGTTTCGCTCTCTGGATCTGAGCCTGTTACAGTAAAAAAAAACTAGCATGGCCGCATCTGGCTTCAATACAAGACACAACATCTTACACTGCCACAATATTCTGACCCCGGGCCTTATTGGCCTCACCTGTTAGTGCACAATGTTTTGGAGAATCTTTTTTAATGGAGTCTTCATACCGACTGTTTGAAGTTTGAAGTTTAATTCCCCAATACAAATTGAAAAATACAATATACAAAATTGACAATGATCTGAAATATATTGGCGGGATTAAAGTATGCAGAAGACTTGTTCCATGCCTTATTAATTTACCTGTGTGGCTGGATTGACAATAGCGTTATGTTTAAGATGGAGTAATACACATACTTAGGTGAATAAAACTGCCTGCTACTGTCCATCGCAGCGTTATGATTGATGATTGGTTGATTGATTGATTAATTGATTGACATTTAACGCAGCAAACGAGGGCTATTCACTTATATCTATATATATATATGGTGAGGGCGTACTCCGACAGTAAATAGCGACACTTACACAAACCATATAATGTGAAGTGGTTTGCACTGTTGGAAAATTAATGTTCCTCCAGTGCTAAGTAAAGACAGCATGAATGAATGCCCATAATAGCTTAGAAGACGTAGTTTATCTTTAAGTTTATTCTTAAATAGGGACAGCGATGAGAATGATTCCATTGTTAGAATGAGTTTGTTCCATTCTCGGCGAGGTCCTATTATTTCTAACTGGTGCATAGAAAGGTTGATTCTGATGAAGAATAAGATAAATTAAGATTATATAGTAAATGTGTTACACCTTATGTTAAATCGTTACAGTTACCAATTCGATGAATAGACATCCATTACATGAAGGAAAACATTTGATATTTTTAGAATTGTTTTCGACTGATTTTATGAGGAGAAATAACAATTAATATGGATTAACAGCGGCAGTGTTTATTGGAGTTAAAAGTTGAGCTTACTCTAGAGTTTTCTTACCAGTATGGACTGAAAACAAATATTATGGATTTCCCGACTTTCATAATGTGGGGTTAAGCCATCTTCTTCTGAAGATGGTAACTGAAGCTGGTTTAAATAAACCGAAATATACAGTCATAATGCATTGTTCATCATTCCTAGGAGTTGTCACTTTGCTTACTCTATTGTGCTAAATTTATCGGTAGAAATTCTAGATGTTACCCTTTTTATACTATCAAGGTACATGTCTTCAAGGTAACATGAAGAAATGTATAAAAAATACACTCAAACTAAAATATTTGAAATCGTACAAGTTCATGAGTTATGGTCGAAAAGAGCGTATGGCCAGATATCAACTTTGAATCGTTTGTTTGTTTGTTTTATTTGGGTTTAACGCTGTACTTAAAGTTACTTCACTCAGATGACGGCGTGCCAGCCAATGGGCGAAGGAAACCACCCTTGATGCCGTCGGCAACAAACAAACATGACAAGATACAAGATAACCACAGGACGCCACAACAGATCGGCTTTATGTTGCCCCTTAGCTCTGAGAGCACCAGGGCAACATGAAGCTCCGTCCAATTGCTCACAACTTCAATCCGTGTTGTATACTAACAAGTGACAGGTTACTGACAATGTATTTCTTCTGTATATGATCATGACCTTTATTTAGGAAAGGATTACTCATTTGAAGTGTACTTAAAGTGTCACTAGCTCGTAATTATTGCTTACAAAGGTTTTCAATAAGAAACTCTTACACCTGGACAGGAATTCACTTTGAAGTCGCCGCGCTTCACTTAACACCTTGATCACTAACGTATATACGCAGCCGGCTTATGAAAGATGTGCACATAAAATATACGTATGCAATTTAATCCAATTTCGCTTGACGGTGTGTTGACAGCTCGGCAAAAGATAAACTGACAACAAGATCGAGTTTAATTGACTCGAACCAAGACTAAATCGGATTTGTTTGGCTTTCTTAACCAAAGTAAAGTGGACAGAAATAAACATACTATACAAACTCAATAATAGCTACATCCAAAAAGAGATAAATGGTTGACATAAAAAAGCAAGTCAATTTTCGCACCTCTTGAAATATGCTCGCCAAAGCGTATCGCTCCGCCCTACAAAAGATGGTTAACAATGTGAGCCGTTCGAACTAAGGAAATCCTTCCGAGGAATAAACAAACTCATTTTGTTGATGTATGTCAAAAGCCCATTCTGAGTTCTTACAAACACTGACACTATTCATGGTGTTTGTTTCGTTCTCCGTGACCTTTGACATCCAATTACTTTGATCCTTCATGCCAGGGTGGTTTACTGCGCATGTCGAAGAACAACATCCAGCACGCTTCTGTGTATTTGAATTCAAACTGACATTTTCAAACAGGATTATTGACATTTCAGAAATCATATCAGACAAAAAGAAATAAAATTATAGCAATTTTCGAAAATATTAGAGGATGCATCATTTCAAATACTTAATGTTTGTTCTATGTTTTTAATTAATCACATTTATTTGGAAAATATGTAGTATAGGTTAAGCAGCCTTGAGGGTACCCTATGGTAATTGAGGGTTTACATATATGGTAATTGAGGGTTTACATATATGGTAATTGCAATAAACCTTATAAACTTCCACTATTTTATTTACCGAAAGGGGATTGGCAAGCAGAGTTTTAAAAAGCATACATTGAGCTCCAATATGAACGTCTATTTAATTAAAATGCAATATGGTGCCAGTCTGAGTGGTGTCTCTGTAAACCTGCTATTGTTCCCTATCCATTCATCAGACTGAATCCAGCCTGTTAAGTTGAGCCGGGTGATTCTGCGTAGAATATCAAGGGTCCAATACTGAAACAACACTATCGGAGAATCTTTTAAACACTTGGGACATTTTTATATAAAACTGTTTTATAAAGAAAATATTTTAATGTTGACAGATAATGACAGAAAAGCAAGTGGTTTAGTTACAAAGGAGTGTACCAGTGAATTTTATTGTAAACTATTTTGTATGGGTTAAAAGGAAAAGCTCTCGCGGATCACTGATCGTTTGCTTACATCAAAAGTATCGCTTTAATTATAACGTGAAAAAAATTGATTCAAGCAGACTTTGTCAAACCGCGAAATAGAGATGCAAGTCGGAGACATTGTTAACACTATTTCAATTTAAAAGAAGACGCCTTCGAAAGGTACCTGCTGGTTTTGGCTTGAGCTTTCCCCATTTTTTTATGATGACGTGATAGAGGTTTCCGCATGATGGCACTCGAGCAGACGACATCTCCGCTTCCTGTTTAGAGAGAAGTCATTGCGCCGAACCGCTGCCACCGCCCCCTATGTATGCACAATGCGAGTAGATTGGTATGTATTGTATAGTGGCGGATTAGATTAAAGCCAAAGCACAAGCGGTGTCTGAAGCCTGTAATTTTCACGCCATCTCAACCATAAATAACAATGACGGTTTTCTGTTGACCACTGAACTCCGAACAATACATCTATGACCAGTAAGAGGGATGAGTGCCCCGCGGGAAGGCTGGACATGACGCCGGCCAACCAATGAACCGGAAGAGCACCTCTTAGTACTCATTGGGGGCGTTGTAATCCAATAAAGGCCGAGTCCTCGATGGAGTGTATTCCTTACATTCAGTTAATATTCTACTAAATTGTATCTGGTTGACAATACCATTTAACTGGAAACAAAGTGGTCTAAGAAGGCTCACCTCTATATAACATGTTTAAATACAGTTAAAGGTATCACACTGAAAGCCTCAAACGCATTACATGTGTGAATATAGACATGAACAGTACATCATCGCAGGTCTCATAAGTAATGGCTTCCTCTGGAAAATGTGTCGGGTCAAATCAATATTGTTTTTGACTATATTGATTGACAATTTAATTTCTTTGATTTTATAAAATATTGTTCCAAGAAAATTATATGTTAATTTATTTTGTTTCGGATTCGAAAGGGTGTAAAGGTTACCGAGGTCGAGTCCAAATTACCTTGATTGACCAATTGATAACTTCAATAAAGCATTCAAATTATCTTATAAAGCACGCGGATGGACTAGAGGAGAGAATTCCAACATGTTTTAATCTCATGCCGTGCACTTCTCTCGTGATCCCACTAGGTAGGAGAGATAAATTCGAATACGTATTACGTTGCTCTTTCTAAACTGCATGCAACTAAACAAACCAATCAAAACGTTTTCTTTCATTTCAAAATTGCCTCAGTCTCAGTCTGTGATTGGTCAGTCTAGTCTGAGTCGTTTCCGGTTCAGTTCGTTTGCATGTATAAAAGAGTTATCTTACGTGAAGCAGCTGGACTTACACGTCAATTGCTCTGACTTTCGTAAAGCTGTTTTTCATGACTAGTGAATGATGACCAACGCAACGTAAGTTCGGATAGATTGACGTGTATAAGATGTTTTTCTTACGTTCAAAAATACAAATTTAAACCGTTAATTGGGGATGAAATAAAACGTTTTGATAGGTTGGATTCGTTAAATGTAGTTTTTAAGAGCAACGTAATACGGTTGTCGATTTATGGCGCATCTGGCCCTTTATACAAACCAACGTTTCATATAATTGTCAAAGAATTGGGTTTTTGGTTCTGCAAATCTTTGGAACATTACTACCAGCCAATGTTTTCTCGCCAGTATATAATCAGTTTATGGTATAAATTCTTTTGAATTCCTGTAGCTGTTCATATTACAGTATTAACATGCAAATGTATAGTTTCTTGATAATATTATTGATAAAATAAGCAATCTTATTAAAATCAGATGTAAAATAGCTTTCCGTATATTTGACTGTCGCGTTTTAGAACGTTTTAAACCGCGACAATCAAATACAAGGGGAGCTTTTTTAGATCTGATTTTAATCAGATTGTAAAATAAGAATTGGCCAACATTGTACACAATGTAGATTGATTGTTTTCCATCATAACAACGACAGACAAATACATGAGTGATTTTTTTTATCCTTTATCTTTCTTGTTTGTTTTAATCCCAAGGCCTTTCTTGTAGAGAAATATTAGTGTTATTATCCACTTAAGTAACTTTAAATGTCCGGTGAATGTATAATATATGAGTGTTATAGGTGACACCTCTAGCGGTTAGACAGGAGTTGAGAATAAATACATACATAGCCTGGGCTTAATTAGGTAAAAACATACTCATGTGTTTTAATAATTCCCCTGAGTTGTCAAGTTGACACTTAATATTTGTTCCTGGCTTTGTCAACGCCTAAAGGTGACGCGACAGACACGATCTTTACTGACATCTCCCGGCGGGTTGATTCACTCAGCCGGGGGAGACTCTCACAGTCGCTCCCGTGTTCTTCGTTTGGTCAGCGAGCAGATCAGCATTATCTTAATACCAATCACCGGGTAATGGCCGCTGGGCTTTGGACATCGCGTATAGCCACTCGGACAATATGCTTACGTCTTAGTTAATGGGAGAAAAAGCTGGACGACAATTTCTGATCAGATAACTCCCCGATTAAGCTGGTAAGAAGCTCAACGTTTAAACTTTGACAGTAAATTTGAGTTGATTTATGCAGTGTCTGTCTGCACACCTCCTTGCGGGGCTTTCTGTTAATATAGCCACAGGTAATAGCAGTGGATTTATTACCTGCACAATTGTCTCTCCTTTTCCGCGCAGAATGTGTCGAAGCTGACTGTTTCCAATGAAACAAGCACCTTATCAAAATGACTACCTACACCTTTTATAGTGGATTATACATAGCCCTATAACCTCATATAGGCCCTATAATATGGTATTTATTCCGTACGGCACACAGAGTCCCTTGCTGTGACGACAATTCATCTCCGGGAAATACGTTGTATCGGTACAAAAAGCTATATTTCTATATACCCATTAGAGATGTTTTAATATTGTGGTTTGTAGCCCACACAACAAACAAAAACATATTGTCTGTACGTACGTAATGACATATGTTACTGTTGAATTTTGTCAATAAAAACAACATCCGGACTACCCGTAAAATGAGGATAGGTAACAAGAACAATATTGACCACAACCATTGACATTAACGTGTGTAAACAACGTGAGTACGGTTTCAAACTTTAAAACGAAACACACACAAAATAAAACACGTATAGATTTACCATATTGGAAATAACTGAAGATCCCCCCCCCCCCACCCCCTGAAAAAACAAAAACAAAACAAAAAACACACTCACAAAAAAACGACACACAAGACAGAACCGGTACAAAGAACAGCGAACCCAGCTGAAATTAAAGTGTTGGTTAAGTGTTTACACGCATGTTCAAACAATATTTAACATTATTTCACATCGATTGCAGTAGCCTTACAGTTCGCGAGCG
>JAUELC010056515.1:0-19283 GCA_031471745.1 Cryptochiton stelleri
CATTCACTTGACGTTCAGCGGAAAACTACGAATCACCTAGAATATTTAACACCCGTTTTGTAACATCTTTTCCAGGCATTTAAAAATTGATGAGACATACAGATCAAGAGTGTTATGGATATCAACTTCTTTGTATTTTTCAAGCAACGTTTCGATACAGATACAGATACTAGTATCGTTACCCGTTTTGTAAAAAAACTTGATTTGCACTATCACATGAATAAGATTTTTGTTTTGTTTGCTCTTTACATTGATTGATGTAAAGCGTCACACTCGATGTGTCTTCACTCGTATGATAGCGTTGCCTCTCGGGACAGAGTGATGCCATTCCACCAGAGTAGGTCTACTGCCTGCAGGAAATATCGGCATCGAAGAAACCCGGCCCCAAACTCAAATAAATCTTTGTAGACTAGTGAGTCTGTTCCGATACCGCTAGTGATATTGTTGTTGTTGTTGCTGTTGTTGGGGGACTGGGGAGGCAGTCATAAAACGTTTAGCCTCCGCCGGTTTCAACCTGCCCGTCACGAAGCATGGGGTGGGTGTTTCCTTTTAACTATAATTGCGCATCACAGCAATCTCATCTTAAACACCCCTCTCATCTCCCACACCCCTCTCATCTTCCACACCAATCTCATCTTCCACACCCCTCTCATCTTCCACACCCTCTCATCTTCCAAACCATTCTCATATTCCACACCCCTCTCATATTCAACACCAATCTCATCTTCCATACCCCTTATCCCTAACAGCTAATAGCAAAAAATCGTACTGGGTTAAACCAGGATGACTAATGTAGACGGAAAGGGTCCGAAAGAAACTTTGTATCCCCTGATAAAATTCCTCTCTGAGACCCTGCCCGCCTTTATATGGCAATTGATCATTAACAACGTCATAATAGATTTCGGATCCAATAGTACACACGGACATAAAAAGATGCTAATTTAGCGTCCATATGTCAGTGCTGTATGAAGAGAGAGAAATGCAGTCTTCACGAATCCTATCTGTTTCGGCGCCTTCTCGCACTGTTAACTTATAACACACTTCTATCTTATTGATCACGTTTTGCCGTCCAGTGCCAAGTCCGCCTTCCTCAACCATTTCCCTTCGCAAAACTAATCTCTGCCGTATTGCAGTTCATTTTGGTGATGGCAGATAAGTCTTTAAGACAGATATACTTCGACATTTGTTGTTGTTTTTGTGTAATTAGATGACGTCATGGGATCTAGATTAAACTTAAATTGCACACACAGACGACTATGATTTGCGACAAGCTGCAGGCGAAAAAAAGGAAAAGCTTTTTTACTTAAATTTTATTTAATCTTCAAAGCGCGTTGGATTCCTAATTTTGTTGGGTGTGAATCCGGGAAGCACTTTGGTAAAAATATCTGGCGATTAGCATCACGTTTTGTTCAGTAGTATTATTGTGTCAGGTGCCGGAAGCAACCGTGGGATGTTCACACATGGCCCTGTGCTTGTTTCATTTCTTGTCAATGCGTGTTTCCAGTATCGTCGTCGATGGTAGTTTCTGTCTCCCAATTAGGCTAAAAACACCAATCAAATAAACAACCATAAAGAAAACGTGTTTCTTTAAGAAATGGAAATAACTTTGTTAGGTTAGCCCTTCTATTTGTTTGTCTCTTACAAAGTGAATATAGGGTGGAGTGGGGGCGCAATTGGCCTCCCACATTTTGGCAAAAAAATGAGAAACAATTCAGGCAATGTGAAATTTCGCCATATATATGACATTAGGAAACATTCGGGTAAAACGAAATTTCAAAACATTTTCGATCAATTGACCTCAAAACTGTATTTATGTAGGTCGAACAATCCTGGTCAGGCATTTGTGCCTTATGTGTTTCATTATTTGGTGTTAAGTGTTGCACTCTGTTACTTCACCTATAAGAAAGCGTTATCTTCTCGATGAGAGGACAGAGCGACGCCATTCAACCAAAGAACTGTCTCATTGGAATATCAACACCTAAGTCACCCGTCCCCATCTTGATTTTTTTTTGCTTTTTTTTAAATTATGTTGGGACATAGGTCTACAAACCAAATATGTATTAGGCCTTTTCTCCCCACAACTTAAAACTGGGCTGACTTAAAACAAGAAAAAAGAAATAAATACACATGTTAGGTTAAAAATGACGATATGCTAGGACAAATAAGACTCGAAAAACGTATAAAGGAGTTCGGATGTTATTTAAAGGGTTATAAGAAAATATGTACATATATAATTATAAGTTATAATAAATTCAAACTCGGTTCCATATCCCAACAGAAACTTTATATAGCGGTAAACCGATAAGCCAGCGAGCATACTATTGAACTGCCTTCTTAACACAGTTGTTAACGGTGCAATACATCGTGCTATTAAAGATGTAATTGATGAATATGATGTAACTCGGTGATGCCCCCGGCAAAATCATCTGCATGAATGTTTCAAATATACAAAATCGCGTTATTCTGTTTTATCTCTATTAACAAAAACGACAGGAGGTGGGTGCAATACGAACTTCCTGCATGTGCCCCGGTTCTGTCTGAGCTATATATAAAGGGGGCAACACGAAGCCGATTTTTGTTGTGGTGTCTTGCATTGTAAATTTTGTACACTTTATTTTATTGCACCATAACAGGCAAAAAACCCATTTAAATAAACCATTATTAAGGAAACGCATCCCTTTACGAAACGGAAATAATATTGGTAATTTAAGCATTACTTTTGTTGTATTGACGCTGTAGGGTCTGGACTTATATCGGTTTCAATAACAGTGGCGTCATCTGTTTGAAGTATATATATTTTATTTACAGTCAACAAGGATGTCAAGGATGTTTTCAACGATTCTTCAAATGATTCTAGCTGTCAGTGTTATGAGGTAAGTAGTCTATGTTTATCTATATTTCTATTGGTTGAATTTACTTGTTTGTATTTGTATGACCAGAAATCCTGGCCACAAGTCACTAAAAGACTAAGGCTACTTCAATGGCAATTGAATCGGCACAAAACTTTGCACGATTGTACAACTATTTACTGTTTTCTTTGGGTATCTCTTGACGGAGTCCGATCCGCCATTGAACTAATGCGCCGTCATATTAGTAAAATAACCTTTAGTTCGGTGTTAAACCGCAATCAAACAAACAGACAGAGCATTTGTGCTGTAAGCATACAATTATATTTTTACAGTGTAACATGGAGAGCATTGGATTATATTTCTTCTGAAGTAACCAAAACTATAAATGCTATTACAAATATTTGCACATTTCTTCGTTTCAGTGTACAGTCAGAAGGTTTGAGTCCCCCAGCAGCGCAGAACACTTCAGCTTATCAATACCCTCCTCCGTTGTATCCCGTTGTTCTCCCGTCGTATCCCCTGCCACCCCCTAACCATTACCCACAGCCACATCCGAACCCATACCCACAGCCACCAACACACCAAAAGCCATGTGACATCTGTGCACAGTAAGTCGCAATTTTTAATATTTCGTAAAAAGAGCAAACCTAGCTATTCATGTAATGTTGTACAAAAACACTATCTGGTAATTAAATGAAGTATCATAATATATAACCATTCAAAACAGTAAACAAATGCTTTTGATATACACAATGGCCCATAGAATGACCTATAGAATGCCTAAATGTCTATGCCATCTAAATGTTATTCGGGAATCGTTTGGGACAATTCACCTCTCATGTATCTAAGCACCATCTAGTTTCTCCGAAGCTGGCTGTATAGATTCGAATCCCCCAAAACATTGGCGAAAATGGCGTGAAGATACACACGAGCTTCACTATTGTACCAAAACACCTATCTCCGGCATCTTCTGTATACCCTTCGATTTAAGGCGTTTTATAAAAGGCCATTTTCGCCATATTTGGCGCTGGAGGAAAAACTTGTATCTCAAATAGATACACGTACATCCTAAATGACAGCAAGTGCATACCACACCAATACAAAATTAGCATAGAGTAGGTTACAGCAGAAAGAATAGGGAAATAGAATGAACTATTTCGCATAACATTAGGTCGAACGGACCAATGCAACTCGGATCAAGTCACATGAAAAGTCGAAATGGCGTCAACGGTCGATTGGTCAGGTTACGGGTCAGCGGCTACGCTTTGACTGTCTTACACCAATGACACGAGTTTATAGCTTCGGACATCTCCGTCGTAAAACCGAAGCTAAGCGAAGTGAATCACGATTGCGGCCTATTCCATGTCGGAACAGTCCTCGGCTGTATCCGAATCCTGCCGTCTCCGTAACCTTTACCTCGGATGGTACCCGAAGCAATAATACCACCAAAAATAAGTAATGTTGATCGCCGAATACTTTGACAATATTACTTCTCGAATACATACAAACAAAACTGAACAATCAAACGCGATTCGTATCTTAAATCACATTTAAATAAAATTATTTTCCTTTTTTCACTTACAACTTATTGCAAATCAAAAATAGTGGCCTGTGTGTAATTTAAGTTTAATGTAGATCTGATGATGTCATTTACCTACAGAGCAAGAGCAACAAATGTCAAAGTAGATCGACACGATTTATCTCCCATCCGCAAAATCTCCTGCACTTCAGCCGAGATTAGTTTCCTGATTGGAAGGATTGAAGATGGCCGACTTCAGGCCAATTCGTGTTAATCTACGTGTCCCAATATCACTGATGATAATATTTGAAGCAATACACAAACAATTGTAATTAAACACAAAATTTACTCATAGACAGCTTCACTCTACAAGCCAACGTGTTGGTTTAACACTTTAAGTGTGCGAGGAGTGACTGTACTTTTTAAGTGCTGTATCGAACACTCTAGAGTGCTGTATTCAACACCCATGAGGTTTTAAAACAGCACTCTGCAGAGTTGAATACAGCACTTGAAAAGTACAGTCTTTCCTCGCAAATTTGAAGTGTTAAGCCAACACTTAATTTTTAAAGTATTGTTTGTTAGAATTATTCATTGTTAGAGTTACGATATATCGCGTTTATAAGGATTATAATAAATTGCGCTTTGGTTACAATTTGTGTTTCTACAACACCTACAAAATGCTACTTTCTGATTGGTTTGATTTTGGCGTAAAACATTCTACACGGTTGATATAGGCTACTAGATGCACGGAATATTGTTTACTGATGTATACATACTCAGTTTTCAGGTAAGGTTTAGTTATGTTTTGTTTTCTGACAGAAATAAAGTTTGGTTATTTTTACTTCCATAAACAGTACCTGACCTGAAAACAGTTAGTCTTATAAAAGTTGGCAAGGTTACTTCCGTGTATGGAATAATCTATCAACAAATTGATGTCAATCTAATTAAAATGAGATCTAAAATAGCCCCCCGTATAGTTGACAGTAGCGTTTTAGATCTGACGACAAGGCATACCAAACGGCGTTCAATTAGATCATGTACATGACCAATCACAGAGCAGTTAATCAGCCAAGGCATGTATAAGTCGATCATTATCCGCTGACGAGCGGAGTTTGCCGATCGTTCGTTCGTATTATTTTCAGCATGGCTGCCTCCGATTTATCGACGAGAATGTTTGAATGTGAAATTGCTTCGGTACTGCACAAATATCGAGTCTCTCACTGAAAGAAGAGCAACGTGTGATGCTTTCGTGTCTCTTGAACAAGAAGGATTGTCTAGCTGTTATCTCGATTTTTATTGGACAATTTAGTCAGTGACCTTTCGTGAACCTCCCCCCACGCTTCCTGGCCTAATTGAACGCCGTTTGGTATGCCTTGTCGTCAGATCTAAAACGCGACTGTCAAATATACGGGGAGCTATTTTAGATCTGATTTTAATTAGATTGCACAGAGGTCAAACTGGCTGTCGGTTATGATTACTTTTCGGCCAAAAAATGAAGGGCCGAGAGTAAAGGATCCCTTTTAAGTCGGACCTCCTTATCTCGGCCGATATGCAGGTCATTTCGGGAATGGAAGTTGTAGACGAATAAAAAGTAAAGTATTTATTTAAATGTGATTAAAGCTACAAAGCACGTTGGATGGCTTCGTTTTTTTAAATGAATCTGCGAAGTACTCTGGTCAAAATAGCAGGCGATTAAAATTACGTATTTTTCGGTAGTATAATTGCGACGATGAACCTCCAAGGTAGGCTTGAGATTGAAGTTACACCCACTTTTTTTCTATTTGGAACAGGTTGTGGCCAATAAAAAGGAAAAGCCTTTTATGTAAATGTGATTTAAGCTACCAAACGCGTTGGATTGCTCAGGTGTTGATGTATGAATCCGCGAAGTAATTTGGTCAAAATATCCGGCGATTAACATTACGCATTTGTCGGTATTATTATTGCATGAAGAGGTCGAACTGGCAGTCGGTAATGATCGCTTGTATTCGGCCGAAAGGGAAGGGCAAAGGGCAATGGTTCGCATGTAACGACAGGACATTTTTGTTGTTGTTGTTGTAGTACTGTTTCCCCCAAAAAGTGGACTAGGGAGAGAATCATCACATTTTTACCGCCAACTGATTACAAATTTAACGTTAAAAATAATATCGCAGGACCGATTCATTTCAAAGGCATCTTGAGGACAGAAAACCCACGTCTAAAATCGCGAATTAGTACACTTGCAACTACAAGAAATCTCCCTACAGCTTTAGTCCGAGTCTCGACGAAATCGAGAATGATTTGATTGTCTTCGGTTACAATGGTTAATAAGGTAATAACTATTCATATGTAGTTATTTACAGGATTGGGGCATATGACGCGCGAAGCATACTCTGTTCACATGAAATGTACATGTATTACATGTTCAATGTAATACTTATACAAACGTATCTATAACAATAACAACTCGATATAAAGATCCATTGAAAAACTTGTCTGGTTTAAATAGAACATTATTCAATGGTGTTTTAAATAATCGCGTCCCTGTGCGCGTGTGATTTATGTTTGGATATACATAGGAATATAAATGTTAAAGACTTACTAGTTAAGGCCAAACTACCCTCTCCTTGAGATATTCTTATGATCTTTACTTAATAGAATTTTGGGTTAATTCTGGTGTTTTGTCATATACACTATATCCTGTAAATAACTACACATGAATAGTTATTACCTTCTCTAGAGATGTAAAGAGGTTATCCATCCATTGAAAAAACTTTTTATCTAGAACATGTGGTGATATACCGTTTTTTTTAATTAATCGTCCTTCTTAGGCCATTGTGATTATCTTTAGAAATATATAAGTCTCCATTGCAAGTCCCCACCAATGTCGAACCCAGAACCGTTGGTTAACAGGGTCAACAATTCTACTGACTGAGCTACAGAGGCTAACGATAGATTGACCCGAATTTTCTCTTAAATAAATGATATATTTATCTTTTGTCTAGGTTGACGTTGGGTTTCGGAGCTGGTGACGAAAGATTGACATCGTTGACTGAAAAGGCATTAGGTGTTTTAAACGACGCTGGCTGCCTGCTGCCCATTAACTCAGAACGCGCCACGGCAAAGGCAGCTCACACCAAAGACCTGCTCTTACTGAACTGCATTGAAAAAACACCATCAGTGAAATGATTAGAATTGTAAAGGGGGCATATCTATCTAAATAAAAAAATCACATATCTGAATAAGTAATTGTGAACCTTAAAAGACCATGCATTGAGGAGAATTTACCAAAATTTACTGCCTAATCAGTTTATGTAACAGAACACCAAAACACTAGATATTGCATGCATGCCATGGCAATAATGTCATTATCTTTCAAATCTTGTTGAATTTGGGTTTAAATTATTATCACTGGAAAGGCTCTATCACTGATGCTGTATTGTTCGAGGGAAAACAAAACAGTTGATGCCAATATTGGAAGCTTAGGAACGTGAACGTGCCTTGGAAATGTTCAAGTTGACATTTCAAGCAGTGTTAGTGCAGATCGGTTCCAGTACCATCATTCAACTAGAATTGAATTCCTTGAGAGATTCCAGCAGAGGAATGGTCAACCACAGGCGAAATCTTAGCATCAAAATCGCCATATGGCTTGTCGGTATATCCGTGAAGTTTCCAGCTGACAGGATTGCAACAACTGTTCACGACCGACTAGGAGTTATCAGTGGATATCACTGTCCGTCGCGACCTCCACACTGCTGGACTACATACACAATATCCTACTTTGGGACTATGCTGACCTAACGATATCGATATACACCCCAACATGCGGAGATACTCTGCCTGAGAGGCATCTGCAGGATAAGAACGGTGTGTTGTTCTCTGAAGGTGCATATACACTGTACGATTTGCAGTAACGACCCAAGGATGATTCCCATGTTTTGCAGGAAAAAAAATAGACCAATCAAAACGCCGCAAATTAGGGGAATCCCCTAGAATCGCTTTGACAAATAAAACCGTTGAGAACGGGCCTTGGCGAGGGAAGTTACCATCAACGCAATGCTGATGTTCGGTTGCGGGTATGGCGTCGTACTGTTGAACGTTACTTGAATAATTGCATTGTATAGACGGACCGTCGGTGATGGGAGTTTCATTATTGGGGCGGCATCTACAGGGGCGTGCTGATTTACGAGGACAAATCCACACAAGTTCCCATTTTCTGTCACTGGAGATTTTGCAGCTGTATAGGTGAGATGATGACCGTGAGCTTGGGATACCAGGAGCACACCACTGGGCATCAGTCATCATCACCGGACAGATCTAGATGTTTCCAGCGATGAAATTGTTGCCCTCTATAACCGGCATAACATCTTGCAAATCCACTCCGTTCCCATCTTTAAAGGTGCATTCTCACAGTGAGATTTGCAGTAAAGATCTAGGGGATACCCCATATTTAAAGAGTTTGATTGGTCCAGAAAAAAAAAATCGAACAATCAAAGCGTTGCAAAATATGGGAATCCCCTACAGCCGTTACTAAAATCGGACCGTATGAATGGGCATTAAGCAACACCAAGATTTGCATATACTTCAGCAGAAGAACACAAGAGCACCAAGAGTTTCAATTCAGTTTCTAGCAGTCAGTAATATCCCTAACCCCCATGACCAGCTCTGTAAAATGGTCCTCCTATTGTACATCCTATGGGATTATATTAGGCCATGCACACAGGTCGCTAACAAAGGAATAACCTTAGAGAACTGAGAAATGTACTACAGCATGAGTGGGATGCGATACCACAGAACACCATTTGGCCATATACACGATTTTGACTTTTGAATTTGATCCTTACTTCTTCCAGCACTTGCGAAATAAAGTTCATTTATGGTTTTGGTTCATTTATTGCTTGTTGTCTTCCCCATACATCCGTCTAAGTTTACCTCTCGTCAAATTTCAAACATTTATTGATCCTGGTTTTGCCATGCAGCTCACTATATAATAATTTCCTATTAAATGTTTTTCGAGCTTCACTGAAACCTGCGATCTCCAAAAAACCCGCAGTAGTGGCATCGGTAATTTTAAGTCAAATCGTATCAATATTTGTAAATTCGCACACTTTAATTCGCCCATACCTCATTGCTCCATGTGCTGCATCCTGTGTTTGTCTTGTATCGCGACATTACATGTTACCAGTGGTGTCGAGTGTGGTTTCCGTCACTCATTAGGTTGGCACGCGGTCAAATAACCTTAAGTATGGCGTTAAACAAACAAAACAATCAGGCCGATAGCGGCATAGCAAAGTAATTCAAATCAATTATTATTAATATTACGTGGCCTACCTTTTTTTACCCTGTAATTGTTATTCCAGGTGCAGTTAAAGTAGTATTCTCGGAAAATACTCGTTCTGCCGATAACTCCTTTGCGACAGCTTTTTGTCCTGATTCTTACGTTCTGGTGAATTGCCGATGCACCGCGGAAGATTACACATGTGACGGGGTGACGTCCACTGCCTCTGGAAGAGGGTGTAAAGCACGGAATGGACCGGGGAAAACACGAGTAAAAGTGCGTAACAGTTGTGATAACATTTTCTTTGGCTGGGCTTACCTTACGTGACAAATCTCAAACTGGGTGCACAATATTAGAACACCATTTAGTGTCCAGTTTGCGTCATCTAAGGATGTACAGAAGGCTTTATTTCACGTTTTTGGGCAAATACTTCGCCATAAACTAGGCGTAATATTAATAAAGGGAGAGTCAAGTCTATATGAAAGGGTTACAGGACATTTCCCCAAGGACATCCTCCTCCCCCTTGTAGAAAAGTACCCCCTTCAGAAATTTGCCCCTTGGAGGTAATGTCATAGAACCATATGGAAGTTAACATTAGACGGCGTACATCATTCTGATATTGTATATTGGAAATTATATATAGAAACTCACCATGCAAAGTAACGTATACTTTTTTAATATTACGGTATATACAAGTATATTATACATTTATAATCAATATGTTATTAGTTCATTATAGTTTCTATATTGTTTAGTTTTGATTCAGTTTAATCTATAGTTTTAATAATAGTTGTTGTTATTAATTGTTAATATAAAAAGGTTTACTTATATACTTTTATACGGTTCCATACTTACATTAAACAGGAGAGAAAGCTTTTAAGGACAAGGAAATCTAGGGTTACTGGATTAATTATGAGCATTTTATGTTGAACGCGTTCACAAATGTATCTGTATCAGTTAGATGCCAGGGTAGTGTTCCAATCAGTTTGTAAACTTTAACGCGCAAAGTTTGCTTTTATGAGTAATGTAGAGACATAAGGTCATGAAGTCTTTCAGGGTGAGAATCTGAAAATTGGGAAATTATTTGTTAATAGAATATCAATTAGGAGTTTGTGATTGTGAAAATTAGTATAATGATGTTGTCTTTGGAGGTCGCTGAGTTTCATTTTGCTTTATTGTTGGTTTTGTTATTCGTGGAAAATAAGTCAAATGCATCATCGTATCAAAAGTCTTTAGAATATAATTCAAAATCCGAGTTAAAAATACTTATTTCCCAGTTTAAATATGTAATTTTCTAATCAGATGTGCATCGAAAAGGCACATGATTACTAAAAACTGAATTAAACAAGAAATATGGTCTCGTTTTATATCGGAATTTCCGAATGAGTAAAGGAGGCCTAATTTGGAATAGACCCTGTATCTTTTTCTATCTGTTAGTCTGTTATATAGTTAGGCCTACAGTGGTTCGTTGTTATTAGGGGAAATCAGTTAAAACATCAGACGATAGATAGTGAAGTATGCCAGTTTGAACTAATGTAACATTTATTTAGTTACCACCCCCCCCCACACTCTAATTTTAGTTTAAATTTTAAACTTTAATCTACCGTATGAAAAAATCCTGCATACTGGTTTTTGTCTCTTGTGGTTTTATCACAATCAAGCCTTTGCTCACCCTAAAAAAACCTATAGGTGACTAAAATTGGACTCTCAATAATGTTATCCATTGTTGCCTATAAAAGTTCCCCAAGGTGAATTGGTGGCAACTTTTTTCTGAAGTAGGCTACTACAGATATTCCTCTTCCTATTTTTTCCCCCACAGCGCATGGGTATTAACTTCTTTTATCTCTTGAATTTACTTCACGCGACGTTGCGACACAGTCACTTGGGTCTTTACCAAGTATAACATACTTTATACTTGATGAAAACACCATGCAATAAACATAGTGTGGAGTAATATGTATATGGATATCAACTTTAATGTGAACTTCACATGACGTTTTGATTCAGTAACTATTTTCTTTATCAACAATAAAATAATCCATGCTCGATGAAGATACTCGTAACTGTGTCGCAACGTCGTGTGACGTAATGACTACGTTGGCATCCATAAACATGTGTTTCTGTTTTGTTACTAGTGTCTTAATCAAGTATTTCATTCTATGCTTGCTAAATAAACAAGTAACTGTTTCGAAACGTCCTGTGAAGTGATACTAAAGTTATCAGTATTATCAATAAACCAGTATTCTAGTTATGAATACCTACCGTATGGATGACAACTTCGCCATATATTGGTTACATACTTATATATTATTACGTTTTGTAAACATGTTGAAGAAGATGCCATCTAGTACGAATTTAGTACCGGTATTGTTAATACAGTCCTTAACTTCTTAACGCCAACCGAATTAAAGTGATTTAAGAAAATGTTTAATTTCCTAACCGTAGCTGTGTAATATTTGCGTTTGGTCTAACAGGCTGTCGCTACATGTGTGCCAGAAGGTAGTGGGTTCACAGTTCAGACAACCACAGATCCTTCCAGTAACCCAACAACAATGTGCGACTCAGGCGCGATCGTGGATTGCTGGCTTGAAAACGCGTAAGTGATTTCTTTGTTGTTTGCTTTTCTGTTTGTTTAATTGAGGTTTTACGTCGTACTTAAGGCTAGTTCACCCGTATGACGGCGTGTCATCCCAATGCGTGAAGTTAACCTCCCCGAAACCACCAGCAACAACCAATGACTAGATACTGGACAAGCACTTACAAGTACATTAACTGAATCAGTCAAAGCTACCAATACATGATTAACCGGAGCGAATTGAATATCTGATTCAACAAAAGCTACCAATACTCGAATAACTGTATCAAGTTGATCAATTGATTCAATCAAACCTTCAATCAGTGTTAAAAACGAGACCGAAACGTTACTGTTTATTTGTATTCCTATTTAAGATCACCTGTTATAAATATTCCAGTATCATTTATCGATTATCTCAATTTATCGATCCCTTTTGTCTGTATTTATTTGTTGTAGACTTCCTGAGTATAGCTATATACGAACATTAATATCAAAGGATGGAACAGAGTGTAAAACTAGTGCTACTTGCGGGGCCGGCGCTTACGGCTGTAAACTGACAGCGGCGTGTTATGCACCAGGCCCCTAGTTAATCCTAATTGATCGAGCATATGGTTTGAATATGATCCCATTTCAATTTGATCTAGAATAAAATGTAAAATCTTGTTGTGGTTTAGCATATAGAGGCTTATTAAAGTAAATTTACAACTTCAAAGAATGATTAACAATTCATTATGACTTGGAGTTGTCAGTTCCTACTTCTATTAGGAACTGACAACTTCATTGAATGATGAACAATTCATTATGACTTGAAGTCGCCACTCTACTCTATTATGAACTGACAACTTCAAAGAATAATGGCGGGCGGTTGGTGGGAGCTTCCTGTACCCCGAAGCTCTCTGAGCTAAAGGGCATCGCGAAGCCGATCTGTTATATCGTCCATCGCTGTAACTTTGCACAAAGTTTGTTGTTGATTGTTACCAGTGAAGTTCAGGGTGGTTTCCGTCACCCATTGAACTGGCACGCCGTCTTACGAGTGAAAGAACATTAAGTACGGCGTTAAACCCCAACCAAACACACAATCAAATCAAAGAATGATCAATATGACTTGGAGTTTTTACACTTTTGTTTTTACTTAATTATGCTAACAATATCGATGGAAATTCTAAAGTAAAACAACTAACATTGTCAGATTTGATCTAGATCATATTTAAACCTTATTAACATCTAATCGTTTCTGAAAAAATGTGACCAAGAATTTGACGTAGATTATATCCCAAGGGATAAGCATGTCTGAAATTCATGCTGAAAGCAAGAATAGAAAAACCACAAGTTGTACCGTCATTCGGTTTAAAAAGCATATAATGCACAGTGTTTGATACCCATGTTTATCTCATGTCATTATATCATTAAATTATTACTCTCAAAGGACATGATAATATATCTGCATGAGAGGCAAATAAGTTCAAAAATTAATTTTAAATGTAAGGCATTCATTAATTTGGTTTTAATTTCTATCAATTTGTAAAGAAGTTATTTAAATCCACAATTTTTTAGTTAATGTGATTGTATACAACTCAAATGTATTTTTTATTTATATTATAAATTAAAACAATTGCATATATTAATATAATACAAACACGATTTGTTTTTATGTCGTCTTTCCACCAATTCTAAACAGTACCGCATATTCGTATTTCTTTTGGGAAAAGACTCACTTAGTTACTACAGCTATTAGTTCAGAAAATTTAGCAGGCTAAATATCGTTCGGGAATCGAACCCACGGGCCTTATAGTCTGGCACCAAATCGCCCGTAGCAAATGTCGGTCACATACATCGCTGAGCCAACAGGCCCCCCGAAAGGCCTCTAATATCTGTAATGTCTTCCGAACATATATTTATTCTAAATGAGGGATCTTGTCCCAAAAATAAAGAAAATACTTTAAATTGTCATTTTGTAAACAATGCAAAATATTAATTCAGTGTATTTATTACTTTTAAAAAATGTAACAACTTTAAACAACAATAGTCAAAATAGTTCCGATTGATTTCATTTTATTGTCATAAATATTTACAACTCAAAATTAATATCCATTGCAAAACTGGTTTCCAAGGTTTCATCAGGAACGTAAGATGATTCATGCGAGCTAGATTAAATTTACGGACATCCCTGTGCCAGTACGATTAATCTTTAGTAATATATATTTTTATAAATGAGAGAAAAAAAATGCTTGCCTCCGCCGGGATTCAAACCTAATATATTAATATTAATATTGATCAAACAAATGCAAATGGCAGCATATGTTTAATTGATCGATATTTCTGTACCAGTGTGATGTGTCAGTGATGTGAATGGAACGAATGGGTGAAAAAATATCATTGGTTTAATTCCCATTGGTCTAATTCGTATAGTTTTCATCCAATCATCAACAGTATTTTCCGTTTTCGCAGCAGCCATTTCGAGTGACGCCTTCAATGGGGGCTGAAAGAGAAAAATACAAATAGGCCTATATTATAAACCTGATATATTGGCTGGAAAGTATAATACAAAATGCAAGTATTACGGGCAATTTTAAAAAGGGTATTTAGAAAATGAAGATATAACAAGTTGAGTAACAGGAATGCTGCACCCCCACCCCTGTCGCCAAAGAACCGTTACTTACTTATCATACATTTGTCACCAGCTCCTAAACCAATCTTTTTTCAAAACCGTCTGGGATTCTTATGTTTGGTGAAGTCTGCGAGAGACCGAGAGCAGGCCACGTACCATTCAAGGGGACACACATCTATGGAAGAGAGATAATACAACATATTTTTTGTATTGCTACTTTTATTTTACTCCGAGTTAAAGAGTCTATGCCGGGTATGGCCCCCCAAAATGATCTTATGAAAAGAATTAATTCAAATCCTCTGTAAGAGTTTAGTATTTATAGTATCAAAGTGTGTAAGGTTTCTGAGCATTTGAAAATATAATTTTGTAGAGTTTACGATTCATAGTACCAGAAGTCGATTAACCAGAAGTGCACTACGCCCATGGTACCAGTTCAACGTCATTGTGGTTTTTGGACAGCTTTTAACGTATCATATGACGTAGGCAGGAGATATTATATTTATCCATTCCGCTCAGTTTCATTTTCAGAATCAAATGGTGAATCATGGGTAATAAACTAATATCTAAAAGGGGCTATAAGCGCTATTAAAACCACCAAGTTGCAAGCGATTCACCTGCTTCCCATTTAATGTCTTAGTTTTTAATGTAAAATGCGTCAACAAAGTGAAGAAAAAAAATAATTTGTCAACTATTGAAAGGCGAGTTGCGATTTTCAAACTTCATATACTGTACATTATAGGGCGCTTTTATGGAAGTCGGATGCGGCCATTTCTGATTCCGCGATTTCTAGAGATTGAGAAAACTAGAAAAAACGAAACATCCTTGTTTTTTCGCGAAATTTATCCATATTTTCGTTTCCGCGTTATTTCGCCTAAATGAAAACGCGGAACTCGAAAAAACGAAAGTTGCTGTCAAATAGCGTTTTTTCGCGTTTTCTAGTTAATGCGAAAACACGAAAAATATTTTACATATTTCGCGAATGACATGAAGTTTCGTTTTTGCTAGTTCCGCGTTAAGGCGAAAAAACGAGATAACGAAAAAAAAAAAAATTTCATTAAATTTCTTTTTCACGTTATTTCGTTTTTTACCCTTAACTCGAAATTCGATGATAATTTGTTTTTTCGCGTTTGCGGGATTTCCAGAACAGGAGATGAAAAAAAAAAATTGTCGTTCGCCACGTTTATATAAATATATATCGATATGCCTTATACATGTCAAAATATTTACAACAATTATCTGATGTGCATAGATAATCTACCAGAAACAAGTTATTTCAACGGATCTTACAGGTGTTATACGTAACTAACCTTTACACATCTCGAGAAGAAAATAATAATTTATACGGCTAAAGTTACAGACAAGATAAAGTATATGACACACATACAGCATTATCATAAACAAATACTCGGTTCATATTAAAATTTTGATCAACTCTATACTCTTGAAAGCCAAGTCAATAGGCATAGGATAATCAAACCATACATATATATATATATATTTTTTATAATTGCAGAGAGAAATATGTATATATAATACAATTTATCGTTTTCACGTTTCCATTTAGGCGATAGAACGCGGAAACGAAAATTTTTTCGCTAAAAAACAAGGATTTTTCGTTTTTCTAGTTTTCTCAATTTCTAGAAATCGAGAAATCAGAAATGGTCGCATCCGGCCACCATACGCTACTCTTACAAGCTCACTAGAAATTACTTCAAATGCCATTGAGTAAATAGAGCGTTGCATGCTTATAGTTAATATACTTCTGCTAGTAGTAAATAGTATCAAACCTTGCAAGCTTCGTAGATTTTGAAAATACCAATTTCCCGAGTTAACGATTGATATGATTGTAATGGCATAAAACTTTACATTGATCCATTATGTCTGGATACTACGTAGCTATTATGTTTGAGTCCTTGTAACCCCCTCAAATAAGCGGCAGAGACCATGTTTCGCTGTTCAACCATTAATGATTGTTGGCCTCTGACTTCGAAGACTCCAGCACCTCATTGAACAATTGTGATCTCGTACGATACAAAAAATCTGCACTCACCATAATTATTCACATTAAAATCAAATATTTCGCAACCCTACCTGATCAATGTTTCAAACGAAAATGGCGGCTTCAGCGAGAGACGGCAATGACAAAGACAATTGTCCGCCAGCATATAATATGCCGTGAATTTCCACAGTAGTGTCTATTTGATGAATTGAACGATATCGTGGATATTCAATTAAAAATTGGAAATGGTTTAAAGCGAGGTAGAAGGCCGTACGAATTAAATATTTTTTTATTGGGGTCGTGTACAAGGAGAGGTAGGCTTATATGTAGATTTTTCATACCAGACCGCATCGTATCTGTTACAGCTTATATAAGCAGTTCAAATGGGATACGTATTCACATCTAGATGCGGTTATTGGTCATGCTAAAGTCAGTTCAGTCAATAACCGTGATAAATATTGCAATAGGTATATTATGCTAAACTGTTTTAAAGGGATCTGGTCGTGATATTTGTTATATTTTCTGTGATGTAAAAACTTTATCTGTAAATCAAAATGAATATATAATTGTAAGATTTACAAAATATTTAAACAGATAAATAATTTTAAAAATAAATAAACATAATAATTCAATAAATAAATAAATAAACAGATCATGTAATAATTCTATATATATAAATAAATAAATAAATAAACAGATCATGTAATAATTCAATAAACAAATAAAAGATAATGTAATCATTCAATAAATAAATAAACAAATAATTTAATAATTCAATAAATATATAAACAAACAGATAATGTAATAATTCAATAAAAAAAAGGGAAATTTAATAATTCCATAAATAAATAAATAAACAAATAATTAAATAATTCAATAAACAAACAGATAATTATTATAATTACAATTCATTAATAAATGCTCAATTAACTGAAAAGTTCTATAATACCATCACATCAGAGAGATGACTACCAATGCAATTGAAGTCACATACACACCCAAAATTAGTGTTTTTCAACAAATTCTGATTGCCTCGAGTTTTACAAGTTTTGAAGTTTACTTATAAATTAAAACTTTGAAATAAAAAAAAAATATTCAATGGGTACTATGCTTGTGCGAGTCTGACGAAATCATGCCATAAATCAACGTAAAGAGGGCCGGCCATTTTCCTCATATGTGTCAACAAAGGCTTTAATCTTAACAGCATATGCAAGAGTCAACATTTTGAATTATTTTACGGGGCGAGGCTAATATCCGTCGACTTGTTGTAACGTCGTTACATCAAAGTGTGGCCGAGGTTGTACAACAAATTTACACATCCCCAATTAAACTTTCTGTCAGAATGTTTAGTTTACATTTGTGTGTTGTTATTTTTAAACTTTCACTAACCTACAAATCTGGAAGTGGAATGTCTTTAACTTTTACTTCTTGAAATATATATATATGCATAACTCCTGTTTTTTTAATGACGCAAAATACCTAATTTATGGGTGCATAATTATTTACGTAATTAAATATTTAGCATAAACATAGAGTAAGACAAACGAACAATTATGCCAGACCATCGCTCTTGTATATGTGCAATAAAATGACTATGGCTATGGAGCCAATTAGTAAGTAAAAAAAAAACATATTGTACCGGAAAATCTGCTTTAAAGAAAGATTGAATACTTGATATTTTGGAGTGTCCCAAGGGGCAAGTATTGTTTGTGAAATAAATGTTGACATTTAATTGCTGATGAGACAAAGACAGATTTCTTTGTGTGGGATTTTTAGAGGTTGAGATACAGGCTTACATTAGATGAAAGATTAGAATTGCTGAGGAGTCGTCACTGACTTCCCTATCAAGGCCACCTAGAATGGTATATCTTTTTTGACATAAATTTTACATGAAACATCTACATCTACTAACAAAGCTGTATATACCAAGAAGAACAAATGCGATACATATACATATATTATATCTGGTTGTCCGGGTTTAATCCTGGTTTGTCTATGATTTTTTTTTTAAATGTAAAATTAAAATAAAATTGTAGACGACCAGGCAAGGACGTACCGCCATTATTTCTTTGGTGGTTCCATTCTGATGAATGGTGTGAGAAATGACTTAGTTTTATAGACTTACTTCATATTAAATGATGTATACACACATATATGGCAAGCCGTTTTATCACCTCTACCTTTATTCTACATGTGTCAATTTATGTTTGCCTTTATTTCACAAACGTTTTTTCACATATGATAAATAAAATTGTATTTTACACATATAAAATTGTTTTTAATTTATGTAGAATTATTTTCCACATATGTGCAAATCTGTTTAACATATATTTATTTAGGTACAAGAGTTTCACATACCTTTTTATTTTACAAAAGTGAAAAAGATTTTCATATAGGCCTATATGAAATAAAAGTAGAATTCTTTTCCACATATGCGCAAATCTTTTTCACATATGTGAAATAAAATAATATTACTTAT
>JAUELC010056516.1:0-11234 GCA_031471745.1 Cryptochiton stelleri
CTCCGATAGACTCCATACAGGGTTCTGGCCAAAGAACAAACACAGTAAGGGGGCTGTTATTTAAACTAATTTGGGTTCAATAATCTTATGCCTGTGTGTCGCGATACAATCATATCGTGATGTTGTATCAGGAGATTCTCGTATCGTTACAACCATAGTATTAACAAAGAACGCTAACTCTTGTCAACTAGACTCTATTATAACCAACAAACTGATGCAAAGAGTCCTGTGTTTGTATATACATTACTGCGCTATGTAATTTCTTAGTGTTATTTAGCATACTTCCACAGATGAGTTTAGTTATACACTCCTATAAATGATGGACACTGGTATTACATTGATAGATCTGTGAAGCAAAATGAACAGGACAATGTCAATTTGATAATATTTCCGTCATGTTTCTGGTTCCTATGGCAACCAACTTTATACACCAACTACAAAGAAGCAACCTGAATTGGACATGTGAACACAATAACATACCAACTGCTGGAGGTTTCAAATTCGTGTGCAGATTGATTAAGTCATGCTCGTTGAATTTTGCAGTTGGAGGGAGCAAAGGGGCAACAAGAAGATGTTGTGGCACGCCGTCATATGAGTGAAGTAACCTTAAGAACGGCATAAAACCCCAAACAAACAAACATAGAATTTCATTAAGAATTGGTGTGAAGAATGAATGCCATGTGATCCATTTTTTCGCTTTCCTTTTGTATATTTCACAGGATCATGGAACATGTGTTTGCCACTAGGTTAATATTGTTTTGTTTGTGTCAAAGTAAAACTCCAACTACTCAAAATCTTGATTTTAATGCTAAACTTCTCCAATAGAGACTATTTTGTTACAGGCTTTCAAACAATGTCGATGCAGAACTTTCCCTTAAAAGCTCTTGTAAATGTGAGTTGTAAATCACTCACCTTAGTAATTCTACAGTAGGTTTTTTGACAACTAAGTTGTTTTAATGGTATCTTTATAAAGTTTTGTCCCTTTGTGTTTTAGCCAAGCCCACTTTTTCAAAAAATAGAAACTACCACAATTACAGAACTGAAGAAGAAATTTGCTGGAAACCAGGAGACCCGGGCACAAAAGGTACATCAGCTTATTGTTTACATTTTTGAATTTTTCACCATAATATATAACAAAATAGGCAATATCAGTGATAATTACAATGTTTGTATTCCAATATAAACAAGAAGACACAGACAGCAACAATACACATAACTAAGGCAATAAAAATTAAAAAATTTGTGAATCCACGTCAATACTTCATTATATAATAATAATAATATCTTTATCATAGCTTCGGTATTACTGCCTTTCGCTCAAATTGTTCATAACAGATGTCGGTCAAACACTAGGACAGGCTACATGTTAACTTAAAATCTGTTGATCAATATCTAAACTACTTTTCCAGATTTAAATAGTGTGAAATGTAATTTCCTTGCAGGTACATGTAGGACTGGAACAAAATGTACTACAGATAGTTGTAGAGTTATCCAACCCCCTACAACTTTGTTGTTGTGGGGGATAGTAAATATGTGATATGTGACAGTTAAATCTGTAGTAATTATCAAAAAGGGTGATGAAAAGAGGACCAGCATCATGACTCAGTTGGCTGTGCATTGGACCTCTGGAGCCCCTTCCATGTACTGCACAGGTTCACAGCAGGGCTTTCTATTAACATTTAAAGCGAGGGCTAAAATCACAGACCCTTGTATAAAAGAGTAGTTTTGTGGTGACTGCGGATATGGCAGGGTGGTTATAGATTTCTGCTTGGCTTTCCATCAAACCAGGGCAATGCAAAGTACAATTTATTTCCACGATTTTGAAAGTATGCAGACATGCCTACTCTCGTAAAATAATATAATTAGCGCCTATAATAGATATGATTTGTATAGTTGTGTTGTTGATGCGAAAGCTGTCAGTGCTCTATGACATTTCGATCCCAAATCTGGATTATTATGGTATTTATACGCCTACCATCGTTATATAAACTTGTAACATGACCGTGAGTAGGCTATAACGCAATACATCCAGAAATAGGCTGTCATTTGTTAAGCGATTGTTGCAAATCCAACGGGAATTTTGCTAAAACAAATGTTGTGTGAATGTGATGCAGGTAACCTAATACAAGCTCGAATTGATATCCAAAAAAAATACACATTCAATAAAGACTGGTTTTGACTTACATTTTTGTCGCTTTATTATAGCTAATATACACGTCGCATTGACGACTGTATCTCTTATAATGACAACATATTTACTTTATGTACAATATATACAATATTGGTTGCAGTTAACCACTTCTATCTCAAATACGAATCACAATATATTTGCTATATAATAACGTGTAAACATAGATAAGTTCGTCTGAATTGTAACATAGTTTGTACATTTTATATAAATTAATACTTTGTTCTTTCTTTCGTATGTAGTATGTGGCCTTAATGAATTAGACTACGTAACAAATATAGTTATTTAATTTCTTCAGACTTCTAGTCCTTCGCCCTATTTTCATTACCATAATTAATTATGCGTAGGCCTAATTAAAATGCGTATTTCACATATAATATAATATATTAGTTTTGCTTGCTGTAATTTTCCAAAGACTATAAAAACAATAATTTAGCACAATTTTATATAATAACAATAGTCAAATATTTAACTAGATTTAAACATATCGCAGAGTAATCGTTCAATTGGAATGCTGCCAATCGTCCGCCGGAAGAAAAGATCCTCAATCGATCTTGGGCTGATACTGCGCAGGGCAGGAAGTAGTAGTAGCATTTTTCCAAACCGTAGTTTCGTAGCTGGGTTTTGACTGCACGTGTAATCACTTAGCATCAGCTGGGCTTGATCCTGCAAAGATTCTACTTGAACGGAGTCACGTAATCCACGAGTTTCTGGAAATTAAAATACAAATACGTTATTACTTTAGTTATAGAGCGTGTTTTGAACAACTGTATTAACTAAATTAATTTATAAACGTCCATGCTCAGAATGAGCAAAGTAGCAAACGGTTCATCTGTATTTACCAATGGTTATAAATCAATTGTTAGTTCCTACACTGCCAAAATCATTTACGCAATTTGATTTGGTATAAGATGAGAAGAAAGATTTTTAAAACTTAAATATCAAGACTTCAAAATATCAAGCATTAATCCGTACCTGATTTAAAAAGAACTAATGCCTTCAGACAAGCGTACTCTGTGGCATCCACTCTTAACGCGTTAAATCGTGAGATTACATCTTGAAGAGCCCGGATGTGGCCAGCAATGGCGGTTGATTTTTCACTGTGGTGACCGTCAGTTGTCATACCATGAGCTGCCATTAACGTTGCTAAAAAAAGACAGGAAATTTCATAAATTATTAATAATTATGAAACCTTGGCGAAATTGAAGGTACATTTTTATGTTTAATTTTTAGTAGAAACTGGTATAATTAATTAAAAGGGGAACAAGAATGTCTTTGCTACTTGTTTATATGTTCGTTTTGCATTCGCATTCGCTCTTGATAACTCACAAATAGTTCATTCCACTTTTAAAAAATAAGATATAATGCTTAATATTAATATACTGTAACAATTTTTTTTCCTTCAAATGTTGCAGAGATTGCTAAGAATATTTTCATATTTCCGTTTAAAATTATCTTTACTTACCAGCATCGAGATTGAGCGACCACTGAGCAGCACTCAAGATGAACAATTCATTCCAAGATTCTTCCAATAGAATGGCTTGATCTCGGAACGGAAGTTGAAGGAATGATGGGATATTTCTCGCCCATTTGATAGACATGAAAAGCAGACGAGCAGCAGTTTCGTATATATTTTCAGCTGCAGTGTTCACATAGGCATGCTGTTCCATAGATGGCGTTGTTGACAAGTTCATTGGGGCATGAAACGCAGCAGACATGTTTACAGCAGTAGGAGGAATCAACTTTGTGACGTAGCTCCTTGGAGTCATGGGAGTGTTGGATTCGTGGGATGAACCTGAAATGTCCAATCTTCTTGGGGACTCATCTAAAAATAAAATAAACAAATAAAATTAATATTGATTTCCCTTATTTAAATTTAATATTGATTTTTGTAAAGAGTAGCGATAGAAAGTAAATAAGTCTTCGATCAGGTTATATTTTGGTAAAATAGTTCAATTAAATCAGTTTGTTTAAACAAATGTAAGGATTTTAGTTATAGCTTTAAATTAATCAAGACTAAGTTCAAATTGTATCTGTATGTGCTTACCTTTGTCGCTATCGTCACGGCGTTCTCTTTTTGGTGACGGTGCGCCATCATCGGAAGAGGGAGACCTTGTCTTGTTCTTACGGTCCTCTCTCGGAGATCTGGTTGTGACTTCATGGCGGAACTCGTTTTC
The DNA here is from genome assembly GCA_031471745.1 of Cryptochiton stelleri. Taxonomy (NCBI): domain Eukaryota; kingdom Metazoa; phylum Mollusca; class Polyplacophora; order Chitonida; family Mopaliidae; genus Cryptochiton; species Cryptochiton stelleri. The sequence continues at coordinate 4,366 of JAUELC010056516.1, forward strand.
CGGACTGTGAGGAAGTATCATTGTTCGGCGATGATCCGCCAGGTGGAGTGGCATCGGGTGAAGAAGATGGGCTCCATGATGGAAAGCAAACTCTGGTGACATGCTAATAGGTGAACTATAATGATGCATTGGGATCTGGCCATATTCCATTCTGTAAAAATGGAAAGAAATCAAATCATAATTATGGATGAGGATTTTATTCAAAATGTAAAATGTTCAGCATAAATGTGCTGTCATTGACAGTAAAAAATCTCAAGTATAGAACATTTTTCATTTGATCATATGTAATTTCTATCATGACTCGAATTCGCTGAAAGCATATTCATCTATGCAATAAATATTAAAAATAATATTTAAGAATTTAACTTATTAGTATTTATGTTGATAAAAATATTTATTTTAATTTTGTTATTTGAAGAATGTGATTACATACCTTGATCTGTCCATGAATTCGGCGATAGGGTGATACGGTGGAATGGTCGGCGGGGACTTGTTGTCCATTGGGCTAACTGGACTGTCTCGTTTATATTGGTAACACCGGGGAGCTCTTTCGTGTTGGACAGCTGAAACGAGAGAAAATAAATATTAATAAATTCTGACTGCTTTTAGCTCTTATTTCCCAAATTTTAATAACTGTAGATTTTCTTCTTGTCTTCTACTGTCATAAATACTTCAATAAATTATTACAGTTCTGTTAAATAGTAAACAAAGGCAAAATAAATAATTACGCGTAATATTGTTTAATTATAATTTATTAAAGTTAAATATCTTTCTTTTTCATAGTGAACAGAAACACTAGAATATACAACATTTTCAAACTGTGTGTTTATATGTGTTATAAGCTTTGCTCTGATTTTCTTGACCATGGGAAAGTCCGTATTTGATTAACTGTGATGTAAAAAGCAATCACAGAGGTACAGACTGCAGCATGAGTCTTGTCAAACATATGCCGGAATTTTAAACCGTTTCTCGAGCTTAAGTAATCACTATATCTCAGATAACTGAATCAGATAGGAACATTGAATTTCTTTATCGAGTTGATATTTGAGAAAGGCAAGTACAGAGAAATGCCTTTCAGCAGTGCGCGCCACCAAAAACCTCCATTGTTCAAAGTGCTAGGTGATTAACTTTATGTTGACTGATCGATTTCGATTGTCGTCTGCTTCAGTCAATTAGTTATTCATCTTGCCTCGAATATCAGAGCATGTGCAGAAGTTACCAGGCCAGAAAGCTACCAGCATCAGAAGATACGCACGCGCCATTGTTTGCTAAATCTCTATCTAAACACTAATTGACAGATCTATTCTCGCTTCAAGTTCCCGCCCAAAAAAATTTATGAAAAATAATTCTTGACTTACATCGAAGAAATTTCTGATTTTATTATTTGATATATTAATTTCGGATTAGCGAAAAAAGAAATTAAAGTGAATAAATAGTAGAAATAGCGTTAACGATATGGCTCTTATTATTAAAATTAAAAACGTATCAGAATATTACTTACTATCTATTAAATTTAAACTATAAAATTCCACTAAATAAAAATAAAGAATTTTGTGGATCAGACAAAATTAATCATGAGAAACGAATTTAAAAAAAACCTGTTAAACGTAGGAAGGAGCCGGGTTAATTAGTATAATCATGGTTGAAAGACGCCCTCAAACGACCGGAACAACTTAAATCGACTCTCGTGAAGTCTCGATCAATTTGCACATATGTTGTTTTCCCGCCCTTGGCAGACACCGAGTCTTTGGGTTGAGTCAAAACGCAGAGAGGTCTGGCTTAAAGCAGATCAAACTCTCAGACTCCCATTTCGTAAGTCTTATGAAGCGCGGACCTGCTTGAAAACCACTTTCACTTGTCAACGGGTAATGCATTAACCTGAGGGGCTAGTAAACAATTAAGCACGCTCTGATCGGATTTCAAGGCTAGGTTTTTGTTGACTAAAACACCTATGTCAATAAGCTTTGCAGAAAGCTTTTTTTACATTACGACTGGTATTCTAATGATAGTATCGAAACGATTAAATAAAAACGGAAACGGAATATATAATATAATATCATATAATAAAAGTTTGCAAACTAAGCGATTTTCCAATTCTGAATTAATGCTTATATATGTTTTTTTTTAATACAGGAAAGATATAACTCAATAAACCCGAGGAAATAATTAGAAGCGATATTTTGGAGGAAATGACAGATAACTGAAAATAATTAAATATTTTGACACCGCAGAGGAATTATGAATTTAGTTTAAGACACTATTACGTCAAGCAGGTAAGATCGAGAATAAAAAATGTTAATGTTACAGTTATAATAAAGAAACTTACCATCTTTGTTCATTTTCACTTCCAAGCATTTCTTGAAGCGGCACGACTGACATTGGTTACGCCTAGCAACGTCTACGACACAGTTGCCGTTTTCTTTGCAGACGTAGTCGAGATTACGCCTGATGCTTCGCTTGAAGAACCCCCTACATCCGTCACAGCTCTGGACGCCATAATGTTTACCGGAAGCCTTGTCTCCACAGACCAGGCAAAGACTGTCAAGTTTATTCGGTGGGGAGAGTCGGGAATCTAAAATTTGAAAACAAATAATATAACTGATTGTGAGGAAGACAGAAGAAATAACCTTTACGCTATACCATATATGATTAAAACCATTTATACTTGATAAAGACACTATTAACTTTATCTAAACCTCTGTTCCGATTATCTACAGTTTCTAAATGTCATTGAAAGAAGATCAAAACAAACATCCATTCAGAAAAATATTGTAATTGACAAAATAAAATCAATAAAATAGATATCAAGACAACATTTTTTTTAACCATTTCTAAAAATGTTGATTGCATTTTTATATAGCTATTTGTTTTGGTTATTTAGTTCACTGTTCTTACATTGCTATCGTTTTAATTATACAACGCATCAGAGAATAGTTTTAGCTTGCCACCAAAAATCGAATACAATAGTTTCTAATGGCCATACGGTTGCGTGTACTAACGCGTTATTAAAACACATGTATATGTTTATGCAGTAGTTAATTTAACAAGTTCTTTTAGCCAATTTCGTAAGTACATGTGAATGTAAGTAGTTGTGTTTGTACATTAAAAGAAACGTGGAAGGTGCTAAAAGTATACATTCACTTAAGAGATTATGTGCAGTCATACGGAACGGGCTATAAGAACTTGTATACCCTACTTGATTTCAGCTATAGAGAGCTTATCCGCAAATCATTGTTATCAAACAACCAGCCATTGATCATTTAAAATGGAAAGTTTTTATTTTGATTGGCTGATGAGCGACCTTTTACAAGCTTTAGGGCTTGCTGCTGTTTTAATCAAGCGGTTCCATTCAAAGCTTGCATGGGCACCTTGAGCTGGGGTTGCCGGCACCCTGGGTTGATCCCCTTGGGCCACCTTCCGGAAAAACACCCGGCTGGATGCCTCGGGTTTAGACCAGGTTACCGGTAGAGTGTATCAAGCCTAAGGAACTACCCGCTGAGAACAAATAAAGCTTTTCACCTTTGCTTGATCGAAGTACAAAGGTGAAATCAAAAAGTTCGCTAATGATATAATGCACCTGTAATGGACTACCAATTCTAACTCAATTAAAAGGTTATCGAATCTATTATGGGGATTGATTTTATAAGCTCTTTGCTAATAAGCTCTTTGCTAATTATTTATTATAACTTTATTTATTATTGAATTAACCGAAATTTTGAATTAATCAGCAGTATTTCTTTTTGTGCTCATTAATAAAAAAAGTTTGCAAATTCTGTCGGAAACTTGTCTCCTAATCTCAAATTTATTGTTCGAGATATTATAGTTAAATTATCCCTTTTCTAAAAACAATTGCATAAATATTCCATTCGGAGTTTGACAAAATATAATTAATTTAGAAATGTATTTACAACAAATACAAAATATAACGATTATGACGCTCGGCGTGACTTTCATGAAAGTGTAATTTTACTCCACTTTTCAAAGATAACAATTGAATTATCATTCCCGACAAAAAGTCTAGTTTTTTGTTCACCCTTATTCGATATAGATTATCAGTGTGTACTTTAACGTGATAACCCAGTGCTCTTGTCTCACTTGAAGGATCAGAGATTATCTAGTCTAGACGAGATTAGCTCAGATTATCCCTCATAATATCCAGACATCAGTTTCCACGACTGCTCAAATGTCACACCACAAGTCTAGCTTAGTTTAAGCAGCAAAGTTTTAGTTAAATGTACTAACAATCGAATTTCAGACAAATTCTGTTTTGTTTTTGTTTAAGTTGTTTTATTCACTAGGGTTTTTTTTTTCTCCACCTTTTAAGTTATTATTAAATTAAGTTAATATTTTAAGAGTTAAAGTCATTTGACAAGTGTGTTATTTAGTATTTATGATTGGGTTGGCTAAACCTATTACGAGGGTTTACTGAAATAAACTGCTTAATACTGAATAAGAACATTGTCTTTAGAAAATGACGAACTCTCAAGTAACGTTACTGGTGTGTAAATTGTCTTGTTACTATCTTACTATCTTATACAAATAGAGAAGAATCTATTCGTTTACTTCGCCTTTTGAACTAGGATCGGTAACAAATTTATATATACGATAAACAGGTAATGTGTTAGTCAAAAAAAATATTGACAACCTGTGTTCGATAAACGTGTGTTAAATATATAACACAGTATTTATTAACATGTGTATCATACAACTAATACGGCCATACCTTATAGAAGTAGGGTAAATGCTTATCCTAAAACAAAATGCTTCAACATTAAAATTGATATACAATTATTTAAAATGACGTTTCAAATCAAAAGTTTTAAATGAATTACCTGGTGTGGCCAACAGTGAGGTTCCTGATAGTGCAGGTAAAGCCATAGTATATAATCAGGTCCAACAAAATTCCAAAAATGTTTATAGAAATAAGTCCAATTTGGCAAACGTCCCAAAGGTGTGCTAAATCCACTGTGTAAGTCCGATGGTTTAATTGAGACTATTAGGATATGTTACAACTGCCTTGTTGTGTTCAGTAGAAGGTCTAATGATCCAATGACCATTACGTCGAATTACGGTTCTATTTGTACTGCCTTACCAGAGTTAATCCGTCATTGTAAAACCTCCGACCGGTAGGGGAAGAGAAATCGGGCGTCTATGGGCTCATACCGCCCGCTAGTCCGAAACGAAGCGATTGGATTGGTTAGCCTGAAGGCCAAGTGAGTTGACGGAATCATCTATTGCTCGCTGCCAGGATGTAAGAGGTTAAGCAGGGAGGGATTTCCTCCAATTACCGACCACTTCACGCCACCGTGCAACCAATAGCTGTTGATTAAACAATGGAACCCTTTGAGTACCCCACCCTACCCTAACTTTTGAGTCCCAGGACAGAAACGGCTCCTTTCAGGGTTATGATTGAAACGCCAAACTACGACCAAATATCAATCCGGGCGTTTCAATATTTTTCTGAACGTTGAATGCTACACTTACTACTGTAAGTCTATTCTCTCACCTTTGCCTCATTGTAATAACTATTCCGTAATCTTTCACCTGATCAAACTTCAATAAACGCATGCAGTCAGCCACCGATCTGTTGATTAAAAACCAAGAGGAAGCGCTTGCAAAGTCAAGTGCAAATGTTAATAGGGCCTCTCTTTTCTGTGTTATCTAACCCAGCCAGACAGTTTGCATTCCCCAAGATTACATGTTCACGCGTGTATCAATATAAATTTGTTAAGAAAATAACAAAACGTATTTTTGGATCATCAGTGAAATTACGTAAGCCCATTTATTCGGCCAGTTATCGGTCATAAAATTATGCTCTTTATATATTTTGTAATCCAGCGATCATCAAATATGTAGCTGTACGATAACTATTTCAGGTTTTTCCCAGAATCATATACACTTTAAATACAAATGATATATTAACAAAGTCACATTAACATTTACTATATGGCTGAGTTTTTTTATTAGACTATTGGTCTATTTCCATACAGCCATACCGACACTGCTTTGTTTATTTCTTGCTAAAAAGCGTCTTTTTTATTCTTACAAGAAAACATTGTTGGTTTTTATGAAAAGTATCTATCTGACTCAAGTGTCAAGTTCCACCCAATGTTGGCGCCCAAGTGTCCGAGTTTCTGTCTTTAACTCTTGGAGTCGTAAAGAAGCCATGCGCCAGAGTTACTCCGTGACTTATGACATATTAGAGCAAAAGTAGGAGTAAAATAGGCGCCATCTTTAGACCCACTGTCTGAAACAAAACCCTAATAAAAACACTACACTACAAAAATGACAACGTGGGAATGCAATTTGATTTTTGTTAGGATATGTATGGTGATCTTATTTTTCTTATCTTCCTTATCTAGCTCGTTAAATTAAATTTACATTTTATAACTTTGTATTTTTCTTTCATCGAATTATCGGTTCCTGGATTTTAAGTTTCCAAGAATTTTCTTAGTTCTTTACTTCTTCATTGCTTCAAACGTTTGGGAAATTATGAGTTTCTGGCCGACATAATTCTAGATTAAGATATTTTTGGACTATGATTTTTTTTCTCTCCTAAACATATAACAGCAGAGGCTAGACCGTGGATTATCACGAACACCAGTTCTAACAAGATTGTAGATTATGCTTTGTGAAACCAAACGAGATTAATATAATTTAATAAGATCGAGGGCTTATAACTAACCAGATTATCAAACATAAAGAAAATATTCCATTTAATACACTATTGTCGTCTTTAACAAGGAATTTAAATTTAACAAAAAATGTACATTTTCTTAAAGATGGAATGTGCATGGCTGGTTTATTTTGATTGGAAAAACTTATGTCGTGAATTCTACTATTGTTCTATGGTTTTTTCTTTGGAAAAT
>JAUELC010056626.1:0-12487 GCA_031471745.1 Cryptochiton stelleri
ATACATAATACATGTACATGTAGATAGCAGAGTAAAACTCCAATCAAACAAAACAAACATAATAGATGAAAAGAAATGGTACAGACATGAGTCTTAAATGCAGCCCACGGCCATGTCTTAGTGGTTAGTATGTTGGACTCCAGATCCTCCTTGGATGTACCACACAGGTTTGAGTCTCCCTGGTAGTGGTATTGCCAGGGAGTCACACAAGGTGACTCCAGCTATCGCGGGGGTGGGTTTTTTTTCGCGAAATGTCACGGTTTTCCATCACATTTAAGTAAGGCATGGTAAGAAGTGGACAATCCGTCGTGATATATGTGAAATATTCTTAAGTAGGACTTTAAACACCAAATGGCAACCAAACAAACAGACTTCCTTAAATGAGTAAATGTATAAGTATACATGATAAAAACACACAAATCTCATAGAACAAATACTGTCTGGGGGCTGAAGGTAGAAGAGCTATTAGGGTAAGAAACTGCACAGAATGTTGTAAAATATTTATTAATTTATCAAAGATATCACAATAAAATTAGTTGAAAGTAGATTATTAAAATAGAGTAAAATTGATTTTAATAAGCTTCCTAATTGATTGTAATGTCATGAACAATTGTGCACTATTGTGTAGGACTTAAGGAAGAGTGTGTTAGGATAAAGGATTAAACAGTTAAGTTCAATATAGTATTATACTTATACGGTTGATAGGAGATTTACCCCTTACCCTACTCACACTGTATTGAAGTTTTGGTTTATTATCATATATATCTGTGGGGGTATGTGAGCTGTGCTCACTTCTGCTCTAGTTAAACTACATTTATACAATTACTAAAATGTTATTGTATTAAACTGTGAGTATGTAAATTTTGTAAAACCTAAAATGTTTATCTCTCTTTCAGTTGCCATCCCACCCTCTTACAGGTGCCTGTGGACTTGGGGATCCTGATTTTAACAATTTAGTGAAGGATGTAACAGTTGTCTCCCCTGGACCTTTTACTCTTCAGTTTGAGGAGACACATATCCACATAGGTGATGTTTACCTTCATGCTGAGTATATCCTTGTTATACTGTAGCTACACACTTTACAATTCTAGCGTGGTAATCAACATTTCAGATATGCAAAAAATGTATCAGCTGTTTTTATGGAACACACACTCGGTAGGACATCTAGTCTCTGATGTCATCATGTGTCGCATGCAGCATTAATAAAGATATAAAATCCTCTATCAAAATGCCACATCTGGTTATCGTGTTGAAGATTGTATTTAGTGTACATGTACTGCAGATAAAGCTTATGATATAAGATTTCTGGTAATATCAGCATTTTACTGTGTTCCAAATTCCTATTCCACAGTCACCAATGTAGTTCATGGGGTCAAGTCTGTCAGCTACGATAAAAACATCGGTCTGTGGGGAAGTTCCCAGTGACTTAAGGGAGAGAATGATTTCCTCCAGGCTTTGCCGGTTTCCTCCACCAATTGATTCTGTTACCTCCATCATATAGGTGAAATAACCTTTAATACACCATCAATTAATCAAATAACTCCTGCTCACTTCTCTATCATATTCCACATATAAAGATGACTGTTTACCGATTATAAGACCATGTATTTTATTTTAGATTCTCCATTCCACATCACTCTTCACTCCTATGGGAATGATTCTCACTCCTGCTCACTTCTCAATCACATTCCCCACAACAACTTGGCAATCGTTGACAATGAGGATTGTAAGGTAAGCTCAGTTAACATAAGGCTGGACACACACATAAGTGATAGTTTAAAATGGTCCTTGATTTTCTAAATGCAAACTTAGTTCTGATTTTCACTGCATACCAAAGAGTTGGGCTTTTTTTTACATTTTCTGGCATGGATGGAGATGATTATACTGTATTGAAGCGAATCTCTTTATAAGAATTTACTATTAATGAAAGTTTGCAATCAAGTTAAAAGTTGTTAAAGTAGAAGATTATAACTTTCTTGATAGATTTTAAATTAATTTTCTCAAAAATAATCTTTTTTTTCAAGATTTTATGAAATTGCTCTTTACGTCTCTCATATAAAGATTTTTTCATTATTAGTGTAAAATTAATTAAATTGTTTATCTTTACAGGACAATGACTATCCCATTGGGCGATGTAAGAAAAGCACATATTACGTGACAGTTAATATACCAGATATATCATGTGAGCAGTGTTACCTCAAGCTGTCCTTCATCACTCTGGACAATGTTCCCATGTCAAGTAAGTTACCTCAATCCCTCCTTCATCTCTCTGCTAAAAGTTATTGTAGCACCCATTTTCTTGCAGAGGTCTAATCTATTGTGAACACAGCTCATAAGATTTCACATGTGTTTACAGCACTTAATCTTCAGCTAGACCTTCACACAGATATCACCAAGCTAGTGAACAATACATCCAGATGTTAGAGCTTCAAAAATGAAATCAGAACAGTTATATGAAAGGCACTAATTGATTTCATGGAAACCCTAAATTTATTTTTTGTGAAGTAGGATAATTTTTTGTCTAAGAGATGATTTAAAGCCTTTTGGAGTGTCTTACGGATTGATTGACACTGTTAAAGGAGTAAGTAGAAACAGTAGTAAACAAACTGATTTTTGTTTTTCTGATAAAAAAGCATGCCTGTTTACTTATTTGTGCACAGGGCATGTAACATGCAGTGATTTAGAATAAACACTTAATACGGTTGTCATTGTTTTTGGATTTTCTATGTTAATGTAGATAGTGTTTACGGAGTTGGTGTATTTCCAATACATGTGTGTAGTTAGGGCTGAAGCCTGGATAAGTTTTATAAAGGGGAATAATGTCCACAGGAGGCATTGTTTGGGGCAGGGGGCAAAGTCTACAGTTCGAGCCAATGACCTATGTGAGAAAGGCTGTCCAGAATTTGATCTCAGGAAGCCGGGAGACAATTTAAACAGTATATGTAGAGTTTTTCTATGTGCATATAAGGCAACAAATGAACTTTTATAATTCAATTTAAAGAATTTGTTTTCTCTTTTCCTCAGAGTTACCCTGTTTAGAACCGAATGGCACCTGTAGGACATATGTTAGCTGTGCTAATATCAGAATTCAGTGAGTATAGTAAATACATAAAGCATATAAAGATTAGGATATTATGTGGAGAATTTTAAACTATTAAGATTTGTCTAGTTTATAAACCAATCAAAAATAATAAAAAGCTTTGTTATTATGTATCCATACTAATTGGTCAAATAATCATATCAATGAGTGCTTTTGTAATACATGTAGACAGCAGTCATTTTACTAAGTAACCACTCTCATTGGGCGTAGCGCTATCGTCAGATGTTCCTCTCACCAATGTGATTCAACGGGTCGAGAAATTTCCACATGTGCAGAAGTTGCCATTGACTTGGGAGCGTCTGGGCGGTTTCCTCCAGACTATGCCGGTTTCCGTCATCAATGAAACTGGCACTTGCTGTCATATAAGTGAAATAACCTTGGGTACTGAGTCAAACACCAATTAAACAAACATACATTTTTCCAAGTTATCTGATTGCAATTTATCAACATCACTAATAATACTTTTGAGTATGGTATAAATAAAATGCAAATCTGTAAATAAATTGTTTAGATTACATTTATGTGTTATTCATTGTAATATATTTTTAGTGTTATTTTTTAAATCACTGTTGTGTAGATCTAGTCCTGTTGGTGAATACAGAGGTATAGAGAACTGTGAGATATACAGTGAGAACTTGTTAGGAAACTGGCCATACACACAACAACAAATATTCCAGGTATGGTTGCTATGGCAATGTGCTTGGATTTGTTAATGACGGCATACTTTTACCCCTCAAGATAGCTAGTTTCTATATTGTATACAATATTTCACTACTTATCAAAGAACGGTAGTTTAAATTTAATCAACCATTACTCAAAGTTCAAATCATTGCTAACAACCAAATATCTAGCCCTTATTTGTTAAAACGGCACCTCATTTGATGTAAATAATATAAACTGAATTTAGACAACAATACATCCTATATATTTCTATCAGTTAGCAATTTTATGTTGTACTGTATTATTGATGATGTTCATGTGAATAACTATTCTGTTTTATTCTTTTGATTATTTTGTAAGATTCTTGTTTAAAACATTTGATCGTTATGTTGCATTTTACAGGTTGTTCTTGATAGTGGAGTTTTGGGAAACTTCACATTTGACTATTATGATATGTCACTACATTATAGTATTCCAACAACGACTATAGGGTAAGCTGGATGTTAAATGTACACACATAATACAATGTATACTGTTTCGCAACACGTCTCGCAGACAAGGATTCAAGGCTTTCGCACTGTCATGCATGTTTCAAGCCAATTTACCTTTACTTAGAGCTACTATTATTTGTGTTTGTGGGAGACGAATCTAATGATTCCTCGCAAATAACGTTCCCACATAATAAATAAAAATATTTTTATTGCTAAACTAATCAATTGATTAACATGATAAGGTAAACATTAACGTATAAAGATAAAAAAAATATATTGCTGAATTTGTTAGTCATCTGCAAATCTTTGAATTTTAACATTTAAACTTGTTCATCTGAATGTTTAATATGTTTTTTTTATAGTTTAAATATTATTTACGAAGCCCAATATAGTCAGGTCAATTTTCTCTTTTAAATATTTATAATTTAACAAGAATATTTCATATAGTTCAGTTAAACTTTAAATAAAACTTTATCTTACTATGTGTAGTTTATGTTGTATGTTTTAGTCAGGTAATGTCCGTGTCTGTGTATAAAGGTGAGAACAGTAAGGAATCAGTGTTAAGGAGGTCTGTGTCTGTGGCAGAAAACACAGGTGGATCAGTTCAAGGTAGATGGCAGATAACAGACCAAATTCAGATACCTCAACTCATAGTGAGTTACAACGTATTTTATATGCATGTATTGTGGTAAATAAATCTTTACATTGTGTAAAACTTTTAGTTTATATCCAGTGGCCAACAATTTGTCATTATTACATAAATGTCACCATATAATAATGCCGGAACTTTTTTATCAGACCTTTTTTGATGACAGAGCAAGCAATCAGTATACAAACCCCAAAAGAGCTGCACTTAATTTCTCTTTCAAATGTTTTTATAATTTGTTAGCAACTAATTGCTGCACATGACAATACAGACCGTTCTTTGTCCAATAAATGACAGATTGTCATCAAGCCCTACAGGCCTCTAGCAGACACATAGCCTGTGAAACTTGGCCATTGCCAATTGCCAAAATATTCGCAACAATTTTTATTGGGGATTGGTTTATTCTTGTTTTGGCCAGGACATATTCAGATTTCATTGTGTTCGCTCACTTTTCAGATTTATCCAGAACCGTAGCCATTTACTTTATTCATTTCATTTATTCACATGTTTCTGATGTCGGCAACCATCAATTTGTACGAAATCATATATCTTGTCTTGTAAAATGATTAATAGTGTATCCACAAACTCTCAGTCTAATTGAAATGATTTCTTTACCTTTACTTTCAGTCTGGACAATTTAACGTGGAAGTTGTTACTCTGGATAATACCTACCATGGCTCAATTCAGTACAGGAGAGATGTAAGTTTATCATTTTTAATCTTCTCTCGTTAATATTGTGTCTTATTTATAGACATTTAAAGAGGTATAGTGTTGAGTTTTTTCTATGAGTAAGTTGCCATTTACTTTGGCCCATTAACAATAGTCTGGTATATTGGTAGATCCTTGGCTTTAACCCCAGTTAAGTCACGTATATCACATACTGTGTCTGTAAGTGCTTGGCATTCAGCATTATGGGGTTAAAGCAATGGTAAGCTCAGTGTATACTGCGACTGGCTGAGGTACCAGGCTGATTCTCTTCAGTAGGTTAGCTCAGTGTCTGTATACTGTGACAGGCTGAGGGACCAGGCTGACTCTCTTCAGTAGGTTAGCTCGGTGTCTGTACACTGTGACTGGCTGAGTTGCCAGGCTGTCTCTCTTCAGTAAGTTAGCTCAGTGTCTGTATACTGTGACAGACTGAGGGACCAGGCTGTCTCTCTGCAGTAGGTTAGCTCAGTGTCTGTATACTGTGACAGGCTGAGGGACCAGGCTTACTCTCTCCAGTAGGTTAGCTCGGTGTCTGTATACTGTTACTGGCTGAGTTTCCAGGCTGTCTCTCTTCAGTAGTTTAGCTCGGTGTCTGTATACTGTGACTGGCTGAGGTGCCAGGCTGTCTTTCTTCAGTAGGTTAGCTCAGTGTCTGTATACTGTGACTGGCTGAGGTGCCAGGCTGTCTCTGCACTATATATTTTGTTAGGCAACTTTTAATCAGACTTAATAGCCTTTTTAGCTCTTATTTTCCTTTATGAATTGTCATTGATCTTTTTACTTGTCTAAATTTGTGTCAAACAAGGGAGATGATTATGTTGTAGATGTACCAGCCTAATGTATATGTACCACAGAGAGCGTCATACAGCAAACAAGGCTGGCTAAATGGACCAGAATTCCTGGGTGTCAGTGCAGTGTATGCTAAAGGGATACAACCGTATGGTCACTGTGCACCAAAGCCCCATTTCTATTTTGTGAGTATTCCTTGTATTCATTCATTTCAAGACAAATGCTGGTTTGATAGTTTTTCTAGGGATGGTGTTAGATTAATGACAGATATAACACTCAGTTTCATGGTTTTATCCATAAAGAAAATTGTCAGACCAACCATTTTAAGTCTGCTTTCTCCTTGTGATCGAAGTTATGAGTAGTGAAAATATAGCATTTTTACTGTCTTTATGTGAACGAAAATACCTTGAATACAGCATTAAGCACCAAGAAACCAGACCATAAAGTAACAGACTTATTAAAGATACTTTTTAAGTTCATTTTCAAGTCATGTACATGAAATAAGCTCTTCGGGTGGTCAGAGGGAACTTCCTGTTGCCCTAGTGCTCGAACATGTGTTGTGGCGTATACCACGGTACATTTGCTCACTTTGTCTTATTGCCCCATGTAGTATGTCTTGTGCTTGTACTGTGTCATTGTCTGGTGCCAGTGGCGTTTAGGGTTGTTTCCTTTACCCATTGAGCAGGCAAGTTGTTATATGAGTGAAATAACCTTTAATAGTATGTCGTAAAACCCAAATCAAACAAGCGGGTGGTTGGAGGGAGCTTCCTGTTGCCCTGGTCCTTGCGAAGCGAAGGGGCAACAAGAAGCTGTTGTGGCATCCTGTGATTGTCTTGTATCTTGTCATTGTTTGTTGCCAGTGGCATCGGGGGTGGTTTCTTTCACCCATTTGGCTGGCACGCCATCATATGAGTGAAGTAAAGTACGGCGTAAAACCCCAATCAAACAAACAAACAAACAAATCAATTGTTATAATACAACCCAATTGTGATGAATTTTTTCTATTCGATTGTTTTCAGCCCTTATTTTGTTGCTGAAGGATTCCTCGCCAGATGTCCGTACAAAAGCGGCCGAGGCAATGAGTTTACTCCATGACTACTAAACAGTTGGAAGAGATCACCTAATTCATGTTAATAGATATAAATAATGTGATAAAGTCTGTCTTTGCTCATACTAATTGTTAATATGAAGCTAATTTTTGTTGTTGAATTTTCATGGGTTCGGTTGGCAATATCAGGGCTTTTCTTTTGAATTTGAGACAAGAACTAAAAAATGCTCACCTATAAGACTTTACGAGAGTTTTTTTGCAATTGATCAACTATTCGAGTGATTTACGTTTTGCATCGTGCAAAATGTATTGTTCTGGGAGAACTGAAAACAGTGTACCCAAATGATTTTTAGAGAAGCTGTAGGGGATGGTGAGTGATCACTCCCCTCAAACGGAAAGCCCTGCAATATGAAGCAATTTGTATAATTTACAGATATTCTGTATCAAATTTGTCATGTATTCAATTGGCGTTATGATGTAACTTGTTTTAAGTTGTGCCTTAAATGTTTGTAGAGTGAAGAATACGTCTTAAGAAATTGTGATTTAAATCATGAACGAAGAGAAGTCAATATGATTTTGATTATTACTTTGTGATAATGACTAGGTTCCTATTGAAGATGTAATTTTGTAAATACTCTTATTCCCATCACACTTTATTTTTTTCTCTCTGATAATTCATGGTTCATTGGTGGTTAATTATTAAATGTTGATAGATTGTGATAAAAGTCATAAGCCCTCTTGGCTAAGGGCAGCATGTTTCAAGCGCAATCATGCTGCCTTTTTTTTGCTCTGAAGGAACCTATTTTTCCAACGGAGCAAAACACTTAGCATTTTATGGTTGTGTTAGTGTAGCTTTTTACTGTTGGAATACAGTGCTGTCATATTAGTGAAATACCTTTAATTGGGCGTTAAACACCAATCAATCATTATTGAAGATGTGTATGAAATCAAGACTTACAGTCTTAAACATGTTAAAGAAACTAGTTATTATCAACATGCGATGCCATTTTGATCCCCTTTATGTAAATATTTTAATTGGCTTTCATTTTGTGGTAAATACTGATTACATACATCTCATATATTGTGAAAGTCGTAAGTAAACTTTGTTGGTTTAGTCTGGACGATTAATACTTGAATTTTAAATGATAATTTATTAAACCACACTGCTATAATGTCTGTGAGACCTTGTGGTGTGAGATTTTATAGTGAGATGACAGCATGGAGTAGTTGATGGATATCCATGTGTTTTTACAACACCTTATAATCCAAAAGTCCTGGTGATCCAAACTTAACTGTAAAATCATTAATATCTAGCGTAACACCAGACATACAAACAAACTAATTTATCTATAATATATCAAACAAATTAATGTATCTATAACATACAGGCTTGAAAACATTGACTTATAAAGTGAATGTACAAGTATCAAGTCTAGTTATGTTACATGAATGTATACACATTCACATTGTTAACAGGCTTGTAGATGAATACATTGATTATCACAGTGATTGTTCATGTATGATTGAAGTCTTGTTATGTTACATGAATGTATACACATTCACATTGTTAACAGGCTTGTAGATGAATACATTGATTAACAATAACACAGTGAATGTATATGTACATGTATGAAGTCTGGTTATGTTACATTTATATATATACACAATCATATTGTTAGATCCAAAAACTAACATGGTTTCATTCATCTTTTATTTAGCTCCACTGTTTTCAAACAAAAAGTGAGATTACGAAGAACAAGTGGTTATTGTTAATATGTTGTCATATAAGTGTTATATATATGTCTGCCTATTGATCTTTTGTTATAAGCCTTTAATAGAACCTTGCATTTTATGAAATTAAATTCTTGCCCTGGTGCTAAATATATGTATATAATTGTTTATATTTAATACATTAGCATTTAATCCAGAGACCGTGATAAAGAAGTTAACAAATTGGTTTAAACATAAAATCAATTTTATTTAAAGTTGGTGTCTGAAACTAAATAACTTGATTTTTCATTCTACTAGGGTAATTAAATTTGTTCGGATGTTGTTGGTGAAATAATCAAATCTGTCTCAAAGACGAAGTTTTTTATATTTAAGTTTAAAATAATAATCATATTTGTTTTTCTAACACATAAAATATCCAAATACAATTATTAAGGGAAATACTTTTTGGTATTTAAATTGTTTTTAATATTTACATCGAGACCTCTGCAATAAGAAACCTTTCACTTATATGTTGTTATTATTAAAACTTTACCAAGTAGATTAAGTTTCATGTTCAACATGTGTTTTTGTCGATTGAAGTTTTATTTAAATCAAATAAAGTTATATTTTAAGTAAAATTCATATATTTGCTTTGTAGCATTCCAATCATGGCTTTATCAGTTTATGATGTTGATATGTTTCTAGCATCTCTGAAAATCATTTGAGTTCAAATGTTCTCGGCAATTGGCAACAAATTGCTATAGTTTAAATCTATTCAATAATGATACCATTAATATAAATTGTACATCATTTACAAATTGTATCTTATTTACTCAAGCTTATATTTAAAGGATTGTTATTGCACACTACAGGGCCTGATCCAGGCCAGTTTAAAACGGTTTAAATGGGTTTGTGTGCCGCGAGTTTGGGGGCCCAAACCCAAGATACAAAAAAATATATATATTTTTTTTTTAGTGAAATATCCCTTGCCTTCCCAGGTTTATGTTAACACGATGTACATTTAGTTGTAATTGCACAAAACACAGGAAAACAATTAGTAAATAAGAAGAAAAAAAAAAATTGCGAAAATTTGACTGGATTTCAAAGACACAAAATTATTTCCCACTAAAAAAAGGCCCTAAAAATTCAATTATTACCCCTTGTATTTAGTGTCCTAAAATGGTTCCAATGCATTTCCAGTGATCTAGGACCTGTCAGCTTGCGGGGCCTATGCAGCCCCTGGAATTATTTTTGGCTGGGATAGTAAATGATGGGTGCCCAAACTTTTGGCCTGGATCAGGCCCTGGGTTATATTTGACCAGTTCTAGACATGTTTTATTTGACCAGTTCTAGACAGGTTATATTTGACCTGTTCTAGACAGGTTATAGTTGACCAGTTCTAGACAGGTTATATTTGACCAGTTCTAGACAGGTTATATGTGACCAGTTCTAGAAAGGTTGATTGACCTGTTCTAGACATGTTATATTTGTCCAGTTCAAGGCGGGTTATATTTGTTCAGTTCTAGACAGGTTATATTTGACCAGTTCTAGACATGTTATATTTTACTTGTTCTAGACAAGTTATATTTTACTTGTTCTAGACAGGTTATATTTGACCAATTCTAGACAAGTTATATTTGACCAATTCTAGACAAGTTATATTTGACCAATTCTAGACAAGTTATATTTGACCAGTTCTAGACATGTTATATTTGATCAGTTCTAGACAGGTTATATTTGACCAGTTCTAGACAGGTTATATTTGACCAGTTCTAGACAGGTTATATTTTACTTGTTCTAGACATGTTATATTTGACCAGTTCTAGATGGGTTATATTAGGCCAGTTCTAGACAGGTTATATTTGACCAGTTCTAGACAGGCTATATTTGACCAGTTCTAGACAGGTTATATTTGACCAGCTCTAGACAACTTTGTATTTGACCAGTTCTAGACAGGTTACAGGGCCCAAACCCAATATAAAAAAAATATATATATTTTTGTTTTTTTGTTTTTATTGAAATATCCCTTGCCCTTGCCCTCTGCCTTCCCAGGTTTACGTAAACACGATGTACATTTAGTTGTAATTGCACAAAACACAGGAAAACAATTAGTAGAGATGAATAAAATCAAAATCGAAAATTTGACTGGCTTTCAAAGACACAAAATTATTTCCCACTAAAAAAAGGCCCTAAAAATTCAATTATTACCCATTGTATTTAGTGTCCTAAAATAGTTCCAATGCATTTCCAGTGATCTAGGGCCTATCAGTTTCCGGGGCCTACGCAACCCGTGGAATTATTTTTGACTGGGATAGTAAATGATGGGTGCCCAAACTTTTGGCTTGGATCAGGCCATGGGTATTTTTTAGCAGTTCTAGACGGGTTATATTTGACCAGTTCAAGACATGTTATATTTGACCAGTTCTAGAAAGGTTATAATTGACCAGTTCTAGACATGTTATATTTGTCCAGTTCTAGGCGGGTTATAGTTGATATCAGTTATAGACAGGTTACATTTGACCAGTTCTAGACATGTTATATTTTACTTGTTCTAGACAAGTTATAGTTTACTTGTTCTAGTCAGGTTATATTTGACCAGTTCTAGACCGTTCTTGTTCTAGACGGGTTATGTTTCACCAGTTCTAGACAGGTTATATTTTAATTGTTCTAGACAGGTTATATTTGAGCAGTTCTAGACATGTTATCTTTGGCCAGTTATTGACAGGTTATAGTTGACCAGTTCTAGACAGGTTATATTTGACCTGTTCTAGACGGTTAATATTTGACCAGTTCTAGACATGTTATATTTGGCCAGTTATTGACAGGTTATAGTTGACCAGTTCTAGACAGTTTATATTTGACCAGTTCTAGACATGTTATATTTGGCCAGTTATTGATAGGTTATAGTTGATCAGTTCTAGACAAGTTATATCTGACCAGTTCTAGACATGTTATAATTGACTAGTTCTAGAAAGTTTATATTTGGCCAGTTCTACAGGTTATAATTGACCAGTTCTAGACCGGTTATATTTGACCAATTGTAGACATGTTGTAATTGACCAGTTCTAGACAGGTTATATTTGACCATTTCTAGACAGGTTATATTTGACCAGTTCTAGACAGGTTATATTTGACCTGTTCTAGACGGGTTATATTTGACCAGTTCTAGACATGTTATATTTGGCCAGTTATTGACTGGTTATATTTGACCAGTTCTAGACAGGTTATATTCGGACAGTTCTAGACAGGTTATATTTGACGAGTTCTAGACAGGCTATATTTGACCAGTTCTAGACAGGTTATATTTGACCAGCTCTAGACAACTTTGTATTTGACCA
>JAUELC010056735.1:0-12484 GCA_031471745.1 Cryptochiton stelleri
CTCACGATAGAATGAGTTCCCGAATTCTAACCCAGTGAAGACTGCGATTTTCTCTCAACATAAAGCACTGACACATGTTCCAGTACTAGTTCATTGATTAGCCACAACACCCGTTAATGTGTTGAATAATCCATAAAACAATCGAATCCTGGATGTTGATAAACACCGGTCATTTGGTACTTGCAACGTTATTGCGATTTCATTTTAAGTTGATAACTCGAACAATCATGACTACAAGGTGGAATTATGGCTTTTCTTTTTTAGAATCTGTTGTTTCGTAGCTTGAAAGCGCGGAGCACAACAGATACATATAGCTCTTACCGATATGATCAACGGGTTAGCGTAGACATTGTTAATTAAATGTCGTTGCTTTGACGAATGCAATTTTTTCTACCGAAGTAACAAATGAAAACTATAAATACGTGTCTGTTTTGCTTATGTGTGAGTCATTGTTTCACACATTCGGTGATTTAATTTGGGACGAAGTAGCAATTATTAGTTCGCTTGTCTTCTCTGGTGTTGTTGGTATCATTCCTGATACTTCGCGATAATGGCGTTACTGTCTATTTTAAATTACAACTGTAGTGGGTATTCTTTGTTAGCTTCACCGTGTTGTAATCGAATTTGTTTCATGGAGTTATAAGGTTGATCAGCTTGAAATGTGCAAAGTATATTAGCCGCTGTACTATAGGGTGTTGTTGAATGACTTCGTTCCATTGTGTTGTATGCCGTACTTTACCTTATTTCATCCATATGACGTTAGCTTATTGGCTGAAATCTCATAAAATGACGCAGTAATTAACAAACAGAGCGCCCATTTTTTGGCCGTACAGCTCATGACAAAAAAAATAAACTACTAATGGAGGACAGAAGGGAACGGACATAAACTTGTCACAAAATTGTCACCTCTAATACAATTCTTCCAAGAATGCCTGTTCAAAGTAACCATTATCTTTATAAGACTAACGAAGATAAATGGATTAAATCATCGGTTACCTTTATTAAATTATCATCAGATGAATCGTGATGCATGATATGGTCTAAAAGTATTGTCAACGTCGGGGCAGATACTGGATTAGCATATTCCTATAGAAAGTTGTGAAGCTGTCATCACAAACAACCACTTAACGGTTTTGCCGCCATTATGATTAATTGGTTGTTTTGGTGTCCTAGGTTAACATGACCTTCGTAACGGGACAGATCAACACAAAGACTTACGTTGAAAACAACAGACCATTTCATAACGACTACGGTGATTTGGTGACAACCCTCTACGGGTAAATATTGGCGAAACCAGGGTCATATTGACCATCGGAGATTTTATAACAGGGCGATTTGTTTGGGATTATTTCATCGAGCATTATACGGTGTAGCCCTGGGCAAGAATCTAAAGAAAAACTCAACAAAGTAACACAATACTTTCTTTGGTTAAAATCCATAGTAGTTTACAAAGGTCAGCTTTACCAACGACGTATATGAGAAGGGAAATCAGCACGGGATCAATTGTTTCCAACAGGCGGAACTTTCTTGGTCTTTTTCTTCTTTTTTTCAGAATGTTCTTACTAGCTTCAAAACGTATGAATGGTTTAGCTTATTTTGTTTGGTGATTTACGCCGTACTAAAATTGATTTTAATTGTGTAACGGGGGTACCAGTAGTACTGGTGGTGAAAGCTAGACAAAGCCCGAGAAAACCATCCTAACTCCAAGTTCCCGCATGACAATGCTTTCGAGCGTAGCCGAACGCGGGCTGGAACTCATGAACCGAATTAATAAGTGAAAAATTTGACTAGAGTTATACGTCTAACACATGTCGGAACATCCCTCGGTTGTTTCCGGCTCCTACTGTCTTCGTAACCTATACTTAGCAGTAACCAACGTAGTGTAATTGACGTAATAAAACTACCGACAAATCCGTCATGTTAATCGCTATAGATTTTGACCTAAGTACTACGCAGAGTCATACCAAAAATGAGCAATCCAACGCGCTTTGAAGATTAAATCACATTTAAATTGTTTCGCCTACAGCTTGTTGAAAATCAAAAATAAGGGTATGTGTGTAATTTAAGTTAAATGTAGATCCGGTGAGCTTATCTATGACTCATCTTCTTATACGTAAACAACAACAAATGTTAAAGTAGATCAACACGGGATATTTCCCAGGCCCAAAATGATCTGTTTTTCAGCCGAGATTGGTTTCACTAAGATTGTCACGCGCGATGTAGCCACGACAGCTGTTGTTACAATGTTCTGTAATCTAAAGGTCATATATTTGTCGCTTCAAATCCTACGATGTTGTGTATATAGGCCTAAAACAAACAACAGCGTAGGAAATTAATATATGCTGGTTTGAACAATTTCCAATGCTTAATCGTTGGAAGCAATTCGGTATGAAAAGTCCACCATGTTGTATGTGACGATCAGTAATTATAGGGAATCGAGGTATAGAATGATCATTAATTTGATGTTAAAATGATGCTTTTAATTATTTTAGTAGGGCAATACTATCATATTAAGTGATCACAACTACATGTACATGTACCTGTTGTTGATTTGTTTATTTGTTTGATTGGTGTTTAACGTCGTATTCAAGGGTACTTTACTTATACGACGACGGAGTATCCATTTCATACCCTACCTGTCTTAATACAGTGGAAAACCGGGAGAAAACCTCGTAAAAACCAACCCCCGCGATGTTCGGGGTCACATCGTTTGACTCCTTCATATACCAGAGGTCCACTGGGAGCCAATAATTAAAGGAAAATCGAAACCCTGAACAGAACTTTACACACAAAATGGTCTGAAAATGCTGGTAGCTCTTTTGTGTAGAGGGCCGGCATTTCCTGCTGTCGATTTGGTTGATTAATTGAATGATATATTTGCGTTTAACGCCGTGCTCATGGCATTTCATTTTTATGACGGCAGTGTGCTCCAACAGTAAATAGCCACACAAAGATATATATATATCTCAATTTCATCGCTGTTTGGCATATCAGCTGTAAAATTTATATATATCTCAATTCCATTGCTGTATTATATATCACCTGTAAAATTTATATATATCTCAATTTCATCGCTGTATTGCATATCACCTGAAAAATATATATATATCTCCATTTCATCGCTGTATTGCATATAACCTGACCATTTATATATATCTCAATTTCATCGGTGAATTGAAACACACACCTAAGAAATTCCATTTAAAACAATACAGTTTTAAATGTTAATTGTGGAACCTTAAACATTGATCTCATTTCAAAATTAGCCTTTAGTTTAATTTTGAACAAAACAGAGTGTAACCTAGAACGAATCAAGAGCAGAGAGTGAGTATTTGTTTTTGCTCTGTCTATTTTCAAATGTGATTATGTAACATGCACATATTTATAGCAGATTTTATTTTAAGTTTTTTGTTATTTTTCTATAAGACTTATACGTTTATTTGTAATTAAGACCCGCTTCTGAAC
Organism: Cryptochiton stelleri; assembly: GCA_031471745.1. NCBI lineage: Eukaryota > Metazoa > Mollusca > Polyplacophora > Chitonida > Mopaliidae > Cryptochiton > Cryptochiton stelleri. The sequence continues at coordinate 3,466 of JAUELC010056735.1, forward strand.
ATATATTGTCGTCAAAATAAAATATAGCACTATCTATTACAATTGAGTAATGATAAAGCTAGTAATTGTTTTTCGTCTAACTTTTAATATGTGTTTCTATGAAGTATCCAAACGACAGATTGAGATAATTGAATAGTCAATACTTTTTATAATAAAATTACATTATGTAATTATATAATGTTTTAAACAAACATGGACACATCAATAAACATCGAAGGTTACAATCAAGGCCTAAACTATAATTTGATGAGGAAACTGTACAAATTATGTACCATTGTCATTGTTCTATGGTGAATTGTACATTGACACTCATCAAATCACTTTCGCCGGTTTGTTTAAAAAAATTAACGCACAGAAAACTAATGTTGTTGTTTTTGGTATGAAGAAATATCAGGGTGATTTTGAATGGAAATGGTCAAATGAATATATAAAGGTTGTACCACAATTCGCCTATCTGTTTTTTACACTCAAGTACAACCTTAATTCGCAGTTATGCCAAGAAATACTTACTGAAAAGGCCAACAAAAGTTCACATGATCTTAGACAATGTATGCTAAAATTAGACGCAGATTGTGTTACCAAATTAGATATACTGAATACGATTGTTAAACCAATTGTATTGTATAGGTGTAAGTTGTGGGGTTTTGTGTGACCTTAAATGCATAGAAACTGTGGTCTTTCAATATTGTAAAAGTATTTAAGGGCGGCCAAAATAATTTCAAATTGTTTATATATATGGTGAATTAGGTGTTTCAATTTAGCTATTGCCTCCAAAAAGAGAATTTAAAAATTTTAGATTAAAATATGTTCAAACTAAAACAGTGTTTTATATACATTATATAGTATACAGAAACAAAAAACTCATCCGCAATAGCAAAATGTATAATTGGGCAGCGGAATGAAATACGTTTTTTTTCACATAATGTGTATGGATATCTTTGTGTGAATGATATTCCTTGTCAACAAGATGTGAATACATGTATTCTGACACAGAAGGACTGTTTGATACAAGAATGACAATCAAATATCGATTAATCTACCAGACCCATTCTTTGCAAAAATGTCAAATTATGTTTTGCAATATCAATGTTTGTTGAAAATAGTAAATATGTAAGGAATAAGACAATTCTGAAACTGTAAATTGGGATGTGGATATCATCGACTGAACATTGAAACGATCCGTTTTCGTAATATACATAGAGAGGACAGGAAGTGTGAGATATGTAAAAATCAATTAAAAAATGAATATCATTTTATATTATGCTGCCTAGCTTATTCAGATCTAAGAAAAAACTATTAGACTCATTCTAGTCCACGTAGTTTAGACCATAGTTTGTCAGCTATTATACGCCCGTCATTATGATATGGAGTTTTCCTTCCGTATGGTTGACTGGCTGGCTGACCGTCCGTCCGTTCACTTTTTGGTTTCTGGACATAAACTTGAAAATCGATTATCAAATTCTACTTAACCATGATAGGAATATTCCATGTGGCAAGATTTCCCATGGGATTGAGTTTGGTGTATGTCAGCAAACAATCATTCAAATTGACGTGAATTCAGTAAGCTAATGATCACAACAAGAATTTTTAACCGAGCGTATATTGCGACTCATTTGAGCTCTGAGGTTTTGAGATCCATCCATATGATTTTTTGTCGACGACCATCAAAATCTCCGAACCACCCACGTCAAGGGTACCATCACGTCCGATTACAACACACTCCTCACTCATTTTCAATCCATTTTCATGTATTTGCGAAAAGAAAGTAGACATACGGTTTTTCACGTATTCAAAATACCGTCCATGACCTTTGACCCGTAACGTTTTGGTCGATATTTGACCCAGCTTCGGCGCAGCTCATATGCATTTACTGATCAAGCTTTATTTGGAAAATGTGAAAGATGTTGTGTCTGATTTATTTGGCGAAAATTCAAGTAAATGTTTGGAAAATTGGTGTGAAATGTGTTGCAATCGAACGTAATTCTCATTGTCAATTTTGTTTGCTGGAACACTTTATTTGGAGTTTCAGATAGGCTTTGGTCGCACCGTACACACCATGTGAACGAAAAGCCTCGACAAATAAAACGTAATACTGATATCTCAGCGGTAGGTTTTCGCCGTTAGGCAATATCAAAAACCAAAGGTCGGAGCCACTCGTGCTAGCCTGCTTCATGCAGTTTGAATAATCTGCGACGTGGCTGTTTTTTTTTTTAAATTATATAATTGGAGCCTTTTTACGACAATATTGCAGCACTCTTCTCTCTTAGTCTAATGTCAGGTTTACCTGAATTAAAATTTGTCGGATATCTTCGAAAGAAGTCAGCATCGGTGCCGCTGTTGCAGCTTTCGCTAGTCAGAGCTTCCACACAAGCCTATTGTAGGCCATTTTAGCCTGGGTCAAGTTGACCGCCTACATCTTGATTGTGTATGGTTTGGAAGTAAGACAGCTCCAAAACACTCTGCAGATCATTTTACTAGCTAATTTGTTTTGCCAAGGGGCTCTTCGGAAAGTTGCAATATCTCCATTCGTGTGGAACCCAACATCTGCTAGCTTATTTAGTCAAAGTTGATTAAAATAGAGTACTCATATTTCGCGAGTGAAGCGCGCTAATTTCTGCCGTGCAGATGTAATTTCAACCAAAAATTGTTAGCGCTCCTGTGTATTGCTGCATGTATCTCTGAGCATAAACAATTACGGGTACCATCATTTTTAATTATTTTCACGGAAACCGCTCTGCATGACACCCGCATATGGCGACACACTGTTGTTTAAAGCGAATTCAAGACCCACGCGAGTTAAATCGTGTTATCCATCCAGCACGTGTTTATGGAAGACACGCTAATCGTGGAACGAATACAATAGTTGACATATTAATTATGCCTTTTTTGCGTTATTTCACTCGTAAGTGTGGACCCCGCCCAAAATTGGTGATGGAAACCAGCATCGACACCATGCACTGGCAACAAACAACTGCAAGATACAATACAACATGTAGCACAGGGCCCATAACGTTACATGGTTCGATAGAACTGTGTGCAAATTTAGAGGAAACACACCACATCGTGTTGCCACTAATCCTAGTGGGACATAAATAAATGTTTGTTTTTTTTATAATCAGAATTCAGAATTCATCAAAGCGTTCTTACACGATACATTCACTTTTAAAATCGAGATAAATACTTATGAATTTTAACTCCCACAAGATACAAGTGGGGAAGGCGTCATTGACTTGCGCGGAGAGAGTAGGCATTGCCAGAAAGTTTGCATCCATTATTATTATGTGACTTGATGAGTATATCCCATTTTCTGATCTCTCTTTGACTTAAATTTGTGACACGAGTCCTCATTTGGTAAACTGTGATATCGGACTCGAGGTCCGATAAATAAGGACATTGACATGCATAGGGCGCTTAATTTTATCCAATCACAGAAAGTTATTCTGTTCTCTGCTTTGAGTTCAATTGCGTCAGCGATGCCGTCTGCTTCGCTCCGGCCTAGGTCTATATTACTCATGCGCTTGTGTATAACTCAGTGTTTTTTGTCTATGTTTATTTAATGGATGCCAAATACTAAAACCTTTAAGGCCTTTTGATTCGGTATATACTCAGTGTTACAGGCCCACAGGAGTCATATATACATCGGCCTCCGGACCCAGTTAATAAGACTGCTGTGGGATTGTATAAATAATTCAGTACAGACCTCATCCAAAGGTCATGACTATATACTATATACATATCTCTGAGGGTTTTTAACAAAACATCATGAGATGATTTATCGATTTAGTATTCCAGTAATCATCATTCCTCAACCAGCGCAATTTATTTTTAGAAATATATATGTGAAACAATGGGTTGAAGAATCATTAAAGGCCAGACCGATTATGGTGAAACTATCAATAAGGACGCATGCGCCAATATTAAATCAACCAAGCGGATCAAGGTTTGGGGTTAGGGTTCGGCTTAGGGTTGTGGTTGGTGGATTCGCTATGCCCACTGCGTTAGATAGCAGTTAGGGTAGGTTGACCCACTCCGCCCACTGTGATAGCACAGGCCGTGGTTACTAGGGTATTTAAATTAGTGAACTAAAATGATCCAGCTTTGATCCGGATCATTTTGGTTCACCTTTTAATGGCGGTTCGCGTTTACACGGCGTTTTTTAAGTCCACGCTAAGTGTAGCATGACCATCTCACGTGAAACTTGGCACAGTGCCAGCTAGCCTGAACGTTTGAGTTTACAATTGAAACGTCACTTAATTCTAGCAACGCCACCTGTTGGTGAACTATTTTAGACCAGCAATTTATAATTTTGCGGTTACACGGGAAAACGGTGAACTACTCTGATGCGGAATATTTTAACCCGCGCAAATTGGTGGAACAAAATAGGTGGTCAATTCTGATGCGGATTATTTTAGTTCAACTTTATTTTTGCCCTTGAAAACGTAAAAAGAAGAATCCGATCAGACCAACCAATTTTTGCCCGTGTAACCGCCACTAATTTTGTTTATGTATGGTCTTATTGCAGAATTTGTCTTATCATCACCTCGCACATCGATACGTCTTAGCTCTAAGTCTTTCCCATCACAACCCGTGTCGGAGGGTTGGAAATCGATATGCTGCTAATGCCGGCCTCTAAATACATGTGTGTACATGTATACAGTATCTGATTTTTCTAATGGACAAATTAGATACAACTTTTATTTCAACTATAATATACCTGCAAACTTTCTTTTTTTGACGTTGAAATTCACGCTTTTCGATTTTGTGTGTGTGATAACTTAAACATTGCCGCTTGAATTAATCTGGAACCTGAACGTCATGAAGGAAAGTAGGAGGTAAGTGTAGGACTAGTTATTTTGTCTGGTGTACCCCATGCAAATAAAAAAAAAATCATATATATATTTAAAGGCCGGAATTAGTGGCATATCGATTTCCGACCTATGACACAGGTTGAGATAGGAGAGGTGTAGCGCTAAGACGAAGGAATTAGCCCAATACATTGTGCTGGTCAACAACCAGTGATGTGACCTTCACATAGACAATAACATGTTGATTAAGTCAATTGATAAGGAAAGAAACTGTCAGGGATTAAACTGTTGATTGATCTGTTCATACCTTTTCTGCATTCAGTTATTTAAATCTGCAATTATTGGAGTAAGCTGACATTTTCATTCCGTATGAGTAGAAAATATAACCCGGTGATTATCTTGTCAGTACCACATAGAGGGAACTGTCCGACCGTTTCTGTTTGGAATATGTCCGATAGCCGAAGTATTCTGTTAGTGCGGTCATTACCGATCTGTACGACTTTGCTTTTTTTAAATACGCAGGCATATAAAGATGTCGCAGCAGTTTATTCGGCATTTCGTTGAAAACTAAAATAAAATCCGTTACAATCTTTTCAGTGCGACATTTTCTGATCTCTCTTGCCTTGTCTGCCTTTGAATGTATAGAACTTTTCTGCGGAAACACATAGCAGAAGTTTGTTGTTATTCCACGTTTTTTTCATCAAATTCTATTTCTTGTTTCGTGATTTCTATTCAAAAACAGTCATTTCCACTTGTATTAACCCATTTGCTGTTCGATTGGTATATAATCATGGGCGTAGGCTGCCAAGCGGGCTAAGCGGGTCGAAACATTTTTTTTTAACAATTTCACTGAAATATGGATTTTTGTTGTGGCTGCAAATGTATAATGTTGAGATTGAGTCCTGAAAAATTCGCCATGTGGACCAAATATATGATAACCGCGAGTTATAGTGCACTACTACTGCAAAAATGCTGCCACTCCTTCTTTCGTGTGCAACGTAGTCGCTGTGGTGTTTTCAGACGCTGTCTGATCTACTATAGGCGATACAACTTTCACATTAGAAGGGAAAAAGCTCTTCTTTGATGCTGTGTTTGTACGTATAAATGTAGCCGGTAGATTAAATAACTATACATTCTTCCTATGTTTGTATAAGTGAATTGAAGTGATACGTAACTGCAAAGGGCATTAAATCATGTCCTAAACCTATACTAGTAGATTTGTTATATATGAGTTATTTAATAGAAATAAACTTCTAATAATTACAAGTGATACTTATATTTGATGAACAGTGTCTAACATATACAAGTGTATTAGTTTACTTCAGGTCCCAGTGTAGTACCAACTGTACAAGCTCACAATGGGATATATGCGGATTATCTGTTTTATAGTGGCGCTGGTGCTGAGTCGTGTGTGTTATTATAACGTTTATAAATATTATGATTATCTGCCAATTACTGTTGTAAATGCTACCTTTTTTACCTTTGTAAACCAATAGTGTACAGTACATTTTTTTCTGTTAAACAACTCGTGGCCAATTGCTGTTTGTATTTCTCAGAAAATAAATAAAGCTTTAAATTAAATAAAAAAAAAAAAAATTAAACTGAACTAAATTAACTAACCACTATATGACATTTGTGCCCTGCGAACTTTCAAATTCTGCTGTCAAATGTCTTTTATGTTAAATATCAGTCACTCAGAATCTGACCCGCCTTGTCCAGTGAGGTAAAACTGCTGATTTAATCATTTACTAGGTTTGAAAGTTGTTTTTGATTACATCTTGCTGGCTCATGCTTTTATTTGACCCGTGGAATCTGTCACGAACAGTTGAGTAACTGTTTGTGTTATGTTTATCGTCGGCGTTGCACGGTCTGGCGGTAAAATGCAGCACCACCCGCATGTCTGGTAATCAAATTGTTATTGTTTAATTGATGTCATCGCCTTACCGTGCAAATGACATGGTAAATAACGCGGTCACACATGTCATAGCAATGCATGTGTTAAAATTAAATCAGCTTGTTTTGATGGACACAAGAACGTGACGGCGGTGACGCAGTTTGATGCACCTGCACGTACAATTGTTTACCAAACTACTGCGCCTTTTGTAACTAAGAATACGATGAAAATATATTTTTCTTCGTTAAACTTTTATAGTGGTAGTGTAGGCCTAAATTAATTTATTTATTTATTACGTTTTTTCTATAGGCCTACACTTAAAAGATGAACAGATTTTGTATTACCGGTGTGATATATGGTATTTCATATAATAGTCATCAGTGCGGATTCTGTAACGACTGAGTCTTCAGCTTCTCAAACTATCAGTGAAATTAGATTTCACCTTTTTGGTTAATCCATATTTATGTAATGGTTCTGGTTAACCTTTGGAGGCATGAGAGATTATAACCGCCGAAGACTTCAGACCGATTGTTAAAGACCCTGTTGCCCTCTGCATGGCTAAGGGGAGCATGTTCCGAACAATGTCATCCTGTACTTAGCATTGGAGGAACATTATTTTTCCAACAGAGCAAAACACTACACATTTAATGGTTGTTGAATGTGGCTATTTACATCGCCCTCATACAAGTGGAATAGCCTTAAGCACACCGTTGATCATCAATCAGTCAACCAATCAAATCGATCAATCAACCAACCAATCAACCAACCAATCCATCCAAGCAACCAGCCAGCCAACCAAACAACCAATCAATTGACAAATCTTGTTATTATCTTATATAAGAGTCACATGTAGCTTATAACTGTATATTGGACTTCCATGATTTAGTGTTTCTACCTTTATACAATTTGCAATTTGTTGGATAAGAATTGCTTACATTATGTTATGTCGAATACAATCAATCTTAAACCAATCTAATTATTTTGAAAGACTTAATGAAATATGTTTTCGGAAAGTAGTAATTTGTAATGGAGACAAAAACGATGTTGAATGAAAATTCTATAATTAAACTATTATGTTTGTTTGATTTGGGATTTACGCTGTACTTAAGGTACTTACGGTCTGAGTAGAGAGACTGTACACAACAGTTTCCAAAAATGCTGTCCAGAGTGTGTGGAAAGCGTTCTATATCTTCTTAGAGGCTTATTGGTACTTCAAAAGTATGGTTGACTTTTCATGCCGTATAGGTGGTACCTCTATAAAATTAACCGATATTCAGGAAATATCCATAAAAAAAATGCCACGCAAATAGTATATCACTTATTACACTGAACGAATAGACGACGGATTTTAGTGAATATTTATTGAATAATAGCTAATGTTATGACGATACAACGGATCTAGCGTGAAAAGTCCGCCATGGTTCTGAAGTACCAATTCGGCTCTCACAAGGTTATGAACGCTTTCCACACACTCAGGACAGCATTTTGAACTGCTTTGTACAGTCCCTCTACTCAGACTCACTTAATTTGTATATGTTCTCTTCTCCTTTAATTGAAAGACGTCATACCATCTGTATTCAATTAGCAGCGACTGTACATGATATTAGCGGCAATTGGTCATCTTAACAACTGTGGGCTCAGGGGAAGAATTTATTAATGATGTTAAATAAAACTGGACAGATAACATAGCTTCTAAAAATGGCAATTATACTGAAGTCACACAGGCACACAAATATTAGGTATGTTGTGTTAGTATAGAATCCAATGAGGTGTTCATTTTTTTGTATCAAGACGTTAACATTGTAGGCCTTCGTTAATCTCACCGCTAGCTCTGTATTTTAAGTGAAAGTATAACAATAATACAAAAAAAAATTCTGCCAGAATATTTAATTGAGGATATGTTAATGTACTGTCAAATTTGGTCCAGGCATGATATACCGACGTTACTCCAAGTCAACGGTTATTTGTCCCACCCCTATAATATTCAAAAGACTGAGTCGTTACCTGCATTGTCATTCACCGCGGTGGGATCAAAGACTTTGTTGATACATATGAGGAAAATGGCCGGCCCTCTCTACTTGTGTTTCTACTTATAGAAGGATTTCTTCGGGCTCATATACGCAGTGGCCTAAATTCAACTTTTCGCGTTTTAACTTTAATTATAATTTCGTGTATTACCTTTCACTTGGGTGAAAATATTATCACCTGGGTGTAAATAGTACCACCTGGCTGAAAATACTTCTCTCTTGCGTACGGTGGCCTATAGGGGACATTCATGGTTTTTTTACTTTTCTGTGTTTTTCCATCGACTTTACACCGC
>JAUELC010056956.1:0-12480 GCA_031471745.1 Cryptochiton stelleri
ATATCGTGATAAACAGCGGAAAAAGACATCCTTCTTTTCGAGCAATGACTCTAATTAGGAGGCCTATGCTTACTTTTGATTGTCTGTTAGAGGGGTGGTAATAACTTTCTGCCTTTAAAAGTTCAATGTCTCCCACTGTTAGGGCTATATGCATGTGCAGAGGGATATATGGCACCATGGCTAGGTGCAACCTTGTATTCGCGGCCGATCACTCGAACTGGGTAGTAGGCATCTTCGCCTTGTTTGACCAGAAATATGGTGCAAGCGTGACAAGGTGAGGAATAGAGTTTCAAGTCGGGACCTCTTTTGAAGATGTTACATATAGGGCCTACCTAGGCCTATATCAAATTTTGGTTATGCAAAGTTAATGTTTACTGTATACGTCGTACGGAGATACACCGCCGTAATATATAAATTACTCTTAAGCATGGCGTTAACCACCACTCAATCAAGCAATTTATATGGTTAATGAGGGAAAAAGTTTTGCCATGTTTATGAGAAACAAGTTGGCCCATGCCTTAAGCCTAGCGTAGCATGAATTTCACGATTTATGTAACCTATAAGTATAACGCATTTTTTCATTCCCAACTCAGCACAGGTTTTTGTACATCGATTTTATCACGACACACTCCCGCGTCCGTTTCTAACTTAAATGCGACTTTTAGCACAGTATATGCGAAATTGCGCATGCGCGAAAAACCCATGTGCTCTAGGCATTTTGGGAAATTTTGATGGCGGGTATTTTGATGGACTTCAATCGAGCTACATCCAATGATTTACAGCTATCCACAGTAAGTTATATACCGTTTTAATCAGTATTTTATCAACTTAACATGATAAGCTATGATTTTCTTGATGAATCAACAGTTTGGGATATGTAGACTGAGTTTGTAACCTTTACTTCACAAGACTGCATTGTAATTCCGTCACGGAAAAAGATACTTATCAGGGTCACAAAACTATAATGGTCTTTTCTGGCAAAATTATCCTGGGTGTTCTGTAGGTTAGGGGAGGGTAATTCACTGATGACAAAAAGAAATTTAAATTATTATGTTATTGCCAGAAATATGACGCGATGGAATTACATATTAGCTCGTGGCGGCGTTACAATAACCTGTAATTCCAGCACGAACATCGTTCCATACAGTATACTGTTAAACAATGCATTCAATATCAATAAAAACTGTAAATTTTCATAACACGTAACATAAAACATAAACGCAGAACATAGTTTGCCGAAAATATTAAACTGATGTCATTTTTCATCCGTTGAAAGGCTGAACATTTTTAACATTATTCCCCTTTCTGGTTTTCGCTAAAGTTATATTGTATGAAGTATACTTGATAGACAGCTAGTTTACATATGTGAAAAATATATAGTAAAGAATGTAAACAAAGCATTAAATCTATTAATTCCACACATATACTAGTTCAATGTGAGGGGTAGTTTAAAATCGATTGCAGATTACTTCGCGGTATCTCAAATGGGTGTAATCCAAAATCGTTACACCGGTATAACCACCACTGGAACGAGACAATGCTTATCTAACAATTGCCTATGACCTAACAATTCTAACAATTATACAATATAGTACGTAGAAGAACACTTTGTCAATTCATTTATCCTCGTTTTGTAGATAAACATGCCAAAAAACAGCACTAGATTAAAAGAGCGTCGAGAAAGGCTAAAAGGATATGTGTAGACATACACTAGATATAAAGAAAGAGATCGTATGAAGAAATAAAAAGTCAAGGATAAGATGACGACGGATGAAAAAAATGAAATGAGGAAGAAAAACCGTGATTCCGTAAGGAGGTTTAGGAAACGGGCTGGCGATACTTTGGATCCTCCTATAGTCGCTATGAATCAGGTATATTCCACTCCAGCATCATTAGGGAAAGCGAGAAGAAAGGTCATGAAATCCCTCCCCAAGTCCACGAAAACGATCTGCAATAGTTAGAACACTGGCTGTTGATTTGTAAATGCATACCTTGTACCCAATGAAGTTCATGGCAATCATACCGATACTGACACAGAAAGGCAAGTAAGATAATTTTATGAGAAGGATCACATTTCGCGTATGATGCCCGGTAAGGCAGATTACATCACAATTTGGGACATAGCCGGCAGTAAAACAAGAGAACAAAAAGGGCACCTGATATTTACTCTGGCAGAAGCCTTTCAGCTATTCAAACTAGAACACCCGGAAGCTCAGGTTGGGAAGTCTAAATTCACATAGCTTAGACCCAAATGGATTCTGCTTACCTCCAAGATGCCTAATAGTGTGTGTGGGTGTATACACCCCAGCAATATTATTCTAGTCTAAGAACTTAAGAAGCCCTTAATCGTAAGTACTCTAACGTATTCCCCCGGTACTCCAAATAGGATTTCTTGCCTAAAATAATGCTGTGTTCCCTGGATAGCAGAGAGTGCATGTCAAGTAATTGCACAACAAGCTCGGAGGGCCAACATTTCCAAGCTAACTTTTTTGACAAGCTTACTGTTGATGATTCTGTTTTCCTGAAATGGCATCAGTGGATCCAAGACGACGAAAAATTCATGGAAAAACAGGAAAGTATGGGTACTACAGAGGAAGCTATCAAGACTTTACAGCGTCAGCTCCCCCAAGTTTCAATGGCATGTGTTTATCAAATCTAAACAAGCCCTTGCCTATGAGGCCCACAAATCTTCTGCCAAAGCTGACAATAGTGATGTTTGTCTACTTCAAATGGACTCTGCTGAAAATTGTACATGCTCTTGGCAGGATGAAGTTCAGTTTGCTCATTGGGGACAACGTCGATTTACCCTCTACACCGTCATGGTATATCACCAAGACCAAACCATTAGCTGTGCCATTGCCAGCGACGTTCGTGACCATGAGAAAACTTCTGTTGCGGCCTTCACCTCTGCAGTATTTCGGATAATTCAACAGAAGATTCCAACTGCAAAATCTGTACAGATTTGGACTGATGGACCATCAAGTCAATTTAAAAATAAATACATTTTTGTTCTGGCCTCCAAACTTCAAGCAATGTATAAACTGGAAATCGCATGGAATTTCTTCGCCGCCAGTCATGGCAAAGGCCCAAATGATTCTCTTGGCGGGACAGTCAAACGAATAGTAGCCTACATAGCAAGGTGATGGCAAGAGCGCAAGCCAAGTCGTGGCCAACAACGTGTTCGCCTTCGCTGCCGCCGTCTAATCTGCTGACGCCATCCCATCTTCTGACGCCAAGTTAACTATATTAGTAATGAACGCACAGCAGTTCAAGCTGCAATGGGACCTTTTGTCTGTGGAGGCCCTTTGGCAAGGGTTCCAGGGTAGCCTACTATCACCACCCAGTTCACGAAGCCTGCTGATGGTAACATAATCCACACGCGGTTTTACATCACCTCTGAAGAAACAACCACACGTCCAGTATTATATTCAGTCAACGTCACTGACAAACAACACACCAAACAGAATCCTCGTTGTTCAAGCCACACTCCTATAACGCGACAGATACTCACCGGTACTCACTCAGCTACTGAGGATTTTACTTCTGTCCAGGAGCAAACATATAAGACTAGAGAGGATCCTTGCCTTCCTAATGGTTCGTCAAGTGTCAACGGTGGTCCCAAGTACACACTGCGTCATGTTTGGTCAACAACGGGGGAGGTTTATCCCACGGAAGTCTTTCCACAAGCATCACCACATAAGTCAACCCCGGTACAAAAACGACTGTTCGCTACCACGTACATGTACCCGAAGTGCAAATGTGTTTATGGCGATGTCAAGATTTAATTCATGCGAAACGTTTTAACCATTTTTCTTTCAAAGTAATAAAATTAAGTATGTAAATTGCTTTTTCTATGTTTTTGTGATAACATAGGCCTACTTATACGTGACATTTCCTTCTGGTGCAAAATGCCAGCAGGCGTATGTAGGCCTACATAACATGTAAGTTTGGGTAAATGAGACGGTCATTCTGTCTGACATTTTGATTCTTCAACGCATTGACTCTTACATGAGCGCAGAGAAGACAAGAGTGCAGACTAGATGAATAACTAGATGAAACATTAATCAACTTCAGCAAGTGAAGGAGAGTAAACTAATTGCCCAATGCGTGCAACACAAACAGTAAACCTTGAATGAAAAAAAAAATGAACATGCAGTCGAATGACAACATTCTATATATGGATGTTGCTATGCACTGAGCGTAAGAATAAGGTAAGACTATATTTGGGTCATGTCGGAAAGTAGTCCGTTTAACCTGTTTTGACCAATCAAATGAGCATGGATGTTATCAACATGTTGTGAATTATATGGTTATTTACATGTTTAATTGTTTGTATTCTTTAGTTGTGGCTGTTTGCTTATTTTTATATATCATTTCTGATATAAGTTTTTGATTTTTTAGATTAGTAAATCTGTATGTTAAATTTCTGATATGATTTCAGATTTAATGTGATTTAATGTGTTCAGCTGTGAAACATGATACTCATTTATGTTTCTCCAGGCATATTATTTCTGTCTGTTATTGTATTATTTTTGGTATGTTTGAACAAACACTTTAGACTTGATTAAATACACTCAGTTATTTTGTTATATTTTATAAACACCATTGTGTTTTGAATTATGTTTTCAATGTATTGTTTATAATAATATCCTTTTCCACATTTGATTCCTGATAAATTAAACTAGATATTTTCGTGTAGGATGCAAGTTTTTGTAATTTGATAAATTTTCATTGATACTTTACTAGAATAAAAATGTATTTTTAACTGATTTCACAAATGTTTCACTGATGTAACTCCAAGATCGATGACAGTCACAGGTCATTTGTATGTTTTGAGATATAGTGTAGTGACAACCTGTTTGTTGTTTTGTAGCTAAAATTTGCTATGAAACCCCGAGAATGGGGTAACACATGCACTTCGGAATTGTTTTGGCTGGACAAGACTCCGCCTTCTAATTATTTAGGAGTGTTTAAAATTGGAATGTAATACTTTCGTCACCAAATTATATTTAACTGAGGGAAGGGGGAGATATTATCTACGAGCCATCCATCTTGTAGAGAGAGCTGAGTGACTGTACCATACTTACGGAATAAATTCAACGCTTAATTTCAACTATATACTCATACTCAACGACTTGCGGCTCTATTCTTCTCATCCGACATAGTATCCTAAGAGGGCCTTAGCTATTGTTAAAAGTGTCAATGAGTTCTCCTATAGAGAATCGAACTTACGTATACTTCAGGGTGTGTGAAGACTACCCTGGTCCGAAGGGTGTGGCTGACCCTTGATCCAAAGTGAATAAGAGTTCACAACATGATGTAAAACATAACGCAATAAGGTAAAATGCACGGATTTGCAGTACAAGACGCCACCACAAATCGGCTTCGTGTTGCACCTTAGCTCATAGAGAACTAGGGCACAGGAAGCTCGGATGAACCATTCTTCCTACCAAAAGAGGCCCGCGCCGTGGCTCAGTGGTTAGCGGGTCAAACTGCTGATCCTCCTTCGATGTACCATAAGGGTTCGAGTATCCCAGGAACACGGATGGTGGTTTTTACGAGGTTTCCTCCCCGGTTTTCCACCGTATTTAATAAGGCAAATTAAGAAGTGGATAATCCATCGTCATATAAGTGAAATACCCTTTAGTACGACACTAAACACCAATCAAAATAAACAAATCGTACAAAAAGCAAGACACAACATTTAGATTACATTTGCCAACACATATGGGTTTCCAGCCAACCTCCACCGCATATATAACCATTACAATGTTATTTGACCTTTTTATGACCCGTTTATATTAAAAATAAATCTATAAAATGATATCATCATGCCTGAACATTGTCTATTTATTCCATTCATTCAAAATTTAAATAATATATTTTTCGACAATAAGTAATCAGTGTGAGGCATTTAATACTAAATAAATATATTTATAATATATACCAACATCTGACCTATTTATTCTATACGTTTATAAAATGACAAATTATGTTCTATTTTCAAGATAGCAAAAGCTGACCTATAATTGTTATCAATCCATTAACACTTTGAAAGCAGTAAAACAAATGTAAACCAATCGTGTCTCACTTCGCGTAGCTTCGGTTTTACGACGGAGATTCCCGAATAACTTTAAAATGAAGTGTAAATATGTAGGCTACATGAAGAGCATTTGTATAAAGCGGTCAAATAAATTGATTGATTGATAGGTGTTTAACGCCGTATTACTTAAGGGTATTTTATTTATATGACGGCGGCGTACTCCAACAGTAAATAGCCACACTTACACAAACCATGAAATGTGAAGTGTTTTGCTCTGTTGGAAAATTAATGTTCCTCCAATGCTAAATAAAGACAGAATCTTCAATGACTATGCTCAGCACATGCTGTCAAATTGATTCACTGTGGTTATTGACCTTGTATGTAATTAATACACTGTAAAAATGCTGCCGTATTTGTACAGAGAAAAGTGCTGGCAACTTTGAGACACGTTCTTTTCCCTGTAGATTTACAGCACTATCTCATTTGTACATAGATATACAAGGCATTACTTTGTAAAATAACTCAGAATGTGCTGTAAAATTAAAGGTGTATATTTACAGTGGAAAGTACTGGCAGCGTTGAGACCAGCGCTTTTCACTGTAGATTTACCATATCTTTGTATGTAGATAAACAGCGCAGATTAAAGAGAAGTGTAAACGGACAGCAAATAGGTGTTCTGCTCTACAGTTCAAGTAACTGTGATTTTACCACAAAGACAGTAAAACAACAGCGAGTTTGTTTATTGTATTAGGTCATAATCGACTGTAAAATAACTTCTTGTGTCTGTAAATCAACATTGCCATCTACTGTTCGTATACAAGGCTTCCCACTGCTGCTTAACAGTTCTTTTGACTGCAAAATTACTCGATAGACACTTGATCAACAGTAAGTTTTGTTGTTGTTTTAGGTCATAATCGGCTGAAAAAAATAACTTGTTGTGCCTGTAAATCAACATTGCCATCTGCCGTGGGTATACAAGGTTTCCCGATGCTGCTTACTGTTGTATTGACTGTCAATTTACTCGAAAGACGCTATAGCAACAGTAACTTTCGTTGATGTTTAAGGTCATAATCGACTATAAAATAACCCGAGTCTGTAAATGAACATTGCAATCTGCTGTGCATATACAAGGCTTCACAATGCTGCTTCACAAGTATTTTGACTGCAAATATACCATGCAGAAAGATATTAAAAGAACTCTACGTTTCGTCGTTGATTTGGGACATAATCCTTGTGGCTGTTAGTCAACATTGCCCTTTGTTATATGTATACAATGCTTTCAACTGCTTTTCAAAATGAGATTTTTGTGTAAAATTGCTTAATGGTAATGTCTAAATTTACATTACAAATGTAAAAAAACAAACAATCGACGTAGGTACAGATTAAAATATTGTTGTCGATATTTGCTCAAAGTAACTGCAAAAGCACGGTACTGTAAACAAATAGCCGAAACAGTACAGTTTCCGTATACGTTAACGCCGGTAAATATACACATTGACAAATGATCTCAACCCTGTATTGTGATGACCAGCACGAATTATTTCCTTTCCATAAAGATAAATAATTACTGTTAAAACAATTACATACACAAAAAGTCAAACTATTGAATAGTTATGATTTTTATTAGTGACCAAGAAGAGCGTTTGTTTGACAAAACTTATAACCATGCATGTGGCACATATTAATTAGTTGGCATTTATTATAACCAGGGCACAAACGTTAAAGGAACTAAACATACTTCCAAGTATTTCGTTATAAACAAAAAAACAAAAACAAAACACAAAACAACAGCTTAGTGATAACCAAAATCTAATTTTGAATAATATAAGAATAACATAAAATAAGCAGATGAGCTGCCTTGTCCACTTTTTCCAAAATGTTTAACGAAAACCAAATGTATCTGGTTAGTGTAGCTTAAAATGATATAATGTACGTTATAACTGGATAAAATAATCAGGTCATATGAAGTTAACGCCATGTTCAAGGGTATTTCATTTATATGATGGAGGTGCAGTTCTGACAGTACACAACACATCCAAAAATGTCTAGTGCAAAGTACATGTTTAGCTCTTATGAAATTATAAACATGTATGTTTTTCGATTTAGTTGGTGTCCTAATGTTAGAATGTACAAAATATTGTCAACAAGACCAAAACATACTTTCAAAGTATTGGTAATAATAATACATTTTAAACAAGTACATTTTATCCATTTAACAACCATTTTCAAGGCTTAAATTTATGTCACACACGTATATAAATTTGTTATGTACAGTCCACTGTCTCTGGCACATAAGATTATTTTTTTTATCTTCATCTAGGGGCTGTGGTTAAGCAATAAGATGTGGATTTAAATCAAATTTATGATTGTGGGGGGGGACCAGTAGACCCTGGGAGGTATTAATAAACATAACCATATGTCTATTAACCAGAACTATGCAACGGCCCATTTCCTTTAACTAAACAGCTTTGACTCAATTCCAACTTTCAATGTCTGAAACTTTGTGCGCTACACAACACCCCTTGCGTCGACTGCGTTGCTTATCTCCAACCGAACCGTTTCGCTTAGCCAAAATTAACCCAGACTGCGAGATGCGGTCAAATGATCTATCGCAAAACAAGAATCAAGTCCATTTTAATACATAGCATGATCTTATATTAAACAGAAGATCACTTATTTATTGGTTACAAAGAGTCCAAAGGCGAAACGTCTTTTAACAATAAGTGGTTTTACCAGAGATTCGCTGTAAAAAATAAATGACTAAAAGGCCAACGTAATTTTCAACTGTTAGAGTGAACTCCCCTGTTCCCGATTTTTTCATCATCAGCAATGACCATCATTCGGTAGTCTCCCTATCTACGGCCGACCGGAAGTGGATAGACCGAGACTAGGCTCGATTGTAATGACTATCCATTTTTGTTGTTGTTGTAGTACTGTTACCCCAAAAAAGTGGGCTGGGAAGAGAATCATCACAATATTTCCATGAACGGCTTTAAAATATAACAGAGAAAAAAAATTGAAGAAGTACCGATTAAATTCAAAGGCAAATAGAGGGTGATAATCTACATGCAAATTGTGAAGTAGTTCCACCCAATCACTCAGTCCATTCTAAATGACCGCGCCAACAGGCTACTCATTTGAAGAACCTGTCAAATACGCTAAAACTATTTTAGGTAATATAACCTAAAATAAAATCTATTGAGTCACCGACTGAGCCTCTGGAATGGTCAGGATACAACCGCTAGTCAGGAGTAAAATATGCGACCCTTGTATTATTGCCACGGTGGATTTTGTAACTATATTTCCACATGATCAGTATAATAAACACGTATAGAAAGCGATGGACTTCAAGATTCAAAATATGATGCTATAATATTATATCTCAAATTATTCTATAAATGCAACCATCGGATCTATCAAGTTTTTTTTTAAGGCAGATGATTTTATCAATTTTTTATTCAGGCAGACTTCTACTGGGCAAACATTTTAATCAAATGTCAGATTCTTAGACGGGCGATGTACTACGTAACGGAAACTGAAGCTTGCTGACTGAAATAAGCTCTCTCTGCCCACAGCCAATTCACGGCGACTCGCCGTACATTTCTTTTTCGCCAATCCACATCAAGGCAAGGCTTTGTCATCATCTTCATCGTGCCAAGATTTTCTGTACTGAAATTGTATGCTTCATATTACAATAATTTCAGTGCTGTGTACTGAATAGCGAAACGGCATCCTGATCAGATGATCTTACATGTGCGTTCATTTTTCTCCACTACTGATATGTTAATCGTTTACATTGTATAATCTGTAGGACTACTATCAGGTTGCGCAGGACGGAGGGTGGGCAACTCGTCGACAGACCAATCATCAATCTACCATTGTATTCCTTAGTTAATGCCTCTGATTTGTACAAGTAGTCCCGTGACGTCAGCTGTATCGCTCCTCACAAATTGCACACGGCACTTAGTTGGGTTTTTTAAAAAGAAAAACAAAATGGCTCGTCAATACCTTAGAGATCAAGTCTCGACGAAAGGGAGAATGATTTAATTCTCTATGTTTAGAATGTTCTTTTACCGTTACGTATTGCGATATCCTCGAACTGCTTAGAAAGCCGAGACTTTTATAGGCCGCCACCAGCTGTCCAACTGAATACGGCCGTCATCTGATACTAGAGGGTGGAGGCCCTACATATTTATTTAGTTCTACGCTTATGGTAGACTAATGGAGATTCCGAACTATGCATCTCTAAGGTACCTATTATGAAACTATAATTCGTTTTCCATCGACTACAAGTGGACTTATTGCAGAAGCTTTCGCATCTACATTGCACATCAAATGATGTGAAACCCCACCAATCAGGCTGTCACGAGTGCAAAACCCCCTCAAATCAATAATATTAGGTGAAATATAGGATGTATGTCTTAAAACTTTGGCTACACTTTTGGAGAAATGTACCAATTAGAATCCATGCACGACTTGCATGAGAAGACGAACATATAACATTAACAAATTCTCAGACAGATTGACTTTTAGAAATCAATAACAAGTTATCAAATCAGATAACTGTGACCAGGATAGGAATATATTACTAGCAGCATTCAATTTTAAAATTCCGGCAAAACGAATCTCTTGTAATTTGTGATGATCTGGTGTGTTTTCACTGTTAGTCTAGTGACAGTCCTACTTGAAAAAAATATACTCTTGAATTAACAACATTTGAAATATGATTTGTGTTTTTGTGTAGGTCTGACAAAATCAGATCAAGTTCAGCAAGAACATTGTTTGTTGGCATAAAATCAACAACATATGCATGTATTAAAATTATATATCTTGTGGGACACTCTTATATGTAGATCACTCACGATTTTCTAAACTGACTTATTATCCACTATACATTTTTTTTTTCTCAAAATATGCCTTCAATTTAGTCTTATTAAAAAAGTAAACTTTATAATCTCTATTATTTATTAACTTATTTATTCACCATGCTGAAAAGCAGTATAGTCTAGTATCTTGTATTTACAGAAAACTTATACTCTGGTGACCTTTGTCGAAAATATTTCAGGCAATACATACATGTATTCAAAATAGTTTGCATGCCTGTCAGACTGAAGAATTTTGTTGTAAATTTAGGATACAAGTACTTAGGGCTTATTTATCCATTAATAAATATTATCAAGCCAATGTTACAGGGGAAGTTTGGCCAGCAAATAATAAAACTAATATATATTTATTCCAGGCTGATTGTAGACTGGTTGCATTTATTTTATGCAACAGATCTTATATACATAAGCCTCCTATAATTCCACTGTAAAACGTTACCAAAAATAAAAAAAAGAAAATGGATTTATGAACAAACAAATCAAATGGTATTAATAGGACCAGACTATACATTTCTTATTCAATTTCATGATAATAATTAGCTGTTCATATTTCATTGCTTCCCCACAGCGTAGCTGAAATACTGCTAAACTTTGCGTAAAACTCCAATCAATCATTCATTGCTACCTAATAATAGAAATGATATAAAACACATTTTATTAGTTAAAACATTCTTATTTATTTTAAAAAGCACATCTATCGGTATGTGGAAACGATCAAATAAGCCAAGAAAAATTATTTGAACTGGTATTAGCATACTGAAATTGGCCATCATTGAATTAGGGATGTAACGATACACCAATCTCGCAATACATCGTATTGCGATACATCGTCAAGATCGATAGTATCGCGATACACAAGCATAAGATTATTTAACCCAAATTAGTTGGCCAAAAGCGGAGAATCCTATAGGGAGTAAATCAGAGCACATGGTCATTTGAGTTTGTCTCACCAATGATCCCATTGAGTCCTCTAAATGTCCGTATTTCATATTCAAACTGCAAGAAAGATGTACTCATAAAGCCAATGTATTTATAGTAGATCCACATAACAAGTTTTTAGATATATATACTGAAATAATGAAGCGTACGGGACCTGGTTGACAAAACATGGCATCTGTGATTTGTGTTGACAACTGAGTGAGGCATGACCTAGTTTCAAGTGATGGGCCTTTAAACGATTTAGATACCACTTTCTGAGTCTACTTGACGTAATTAAACTGGTCCAATTTTCCATCCAGTCTCATTAGAATGGTCAGATACTACAGATAGTTTGTTTATTGGTCAGTGAATTACATCCTAGTCAAGATTAGCTACATTTATACGCCGCTGTTGCATTTATGATCTTTACATGTGGACCGTCCACCATCTTAGAAGATGTAAACCGGAAGTCACGTGTAAAAAAAGCTGCCAAGAGCCATAACTCTTATCAAAGTTACAGTTTCTTAGAGTTACTTCCCTTTTTGGATAACGCTATACAAAGGTCGCGATACGATGCTCGTATCGTGGGCCTGTGTAGCGATATATTGATGAATCGTTACACACCTAGTAACTTAA
>JAUELC010057066.1:0-12479 GCA_031471745.1 Cryptochiton stelleri
GCCTAAATTTCTTGTTTAGGATGGACAGAAACCCAATTCACTTTTAGACTTTCGATTACTGTATTTCTCAAGGACATGATGGAATGAATATGGAGGTGTACACACAAACTATTCTTCCTGACCACAGGAGGATTTATATGTAAGGGACTACAATTCATTGGGCCAGAATTCCACAATATAAGGTGGCTGACAAATTACTTAGAAAAAATCGAATTTTTGTAAAACTTTTTTAAGAAATCTATTTGTTCACAAAGAATTTGAAGAAAGTTTTTGACAAATTTGGTACATTTTGTAAAGACTTCGTGCAATCGGAATTTCAGAAATAATGGAGAATTTCAACAGTTCCCAAGAAAACCTTCCAAAATCCTTAATACTTGAGGACCATTTTAGTGAAAATGAGAATGCTTCTTACATGTTGTCAGAGACCAGTGAAAATGTTGCCTTGTACTCCATATGCAGTGTGATGACATTAACTGTGCTATTAGGAACAACTGGTAAGTAGAACAATTTTATTATTATTTCTGGGTATAAAAATAGCTTACAATGTATGTGTCCCCAATTGTTGGTTCCACCGAAAGAAACTATATCACTGTCTGTCTTTAATGCTGAACAGTTCCTTTCATACCGCTTCAGTGAATTGAACAAAATGTTGTCTGCAGCGTTCCTATGACAACCTACATGTACATATCAAGTTTGAGTTTCACACAAGTTTGTTCATTTTTTCCCAATGTTAAGGTCATTTTGATTTTTCAAAAATCAAAAAGGTCCAGCTGATTCAGTTCATCTTAATATCACTCTTAAATGGTAGGGAATGTCTGTATTGCAATACTATTAAATGTCTTGTTATATTCAACAATTCAATTTTGGAAAAGTTACCAAAAAGTATAATGAAACTGAAAGAACAATACATGTATGTGTGACAGTATGAAACAACGCTTACAACAGAATTAGATAAATTGAAGGTAAAAAAAAGGTCCAAAACAACAATTCTATTTCTTATCTTTTGTTTATGTCCCTATAAATCAAAACTTGATTAGGTCAAATAGAGATTGACCGATGGAGGACGGATTTCTTGGCATTTCGTGCCATGCTATTTAATTGTCAAAATGCCAATGGTATTACTGGAAGCCAATTCCAGGCAAAGCTTGTGAATGATGATCAATGAATTTTTAATTCAATGTTTTTTTTTGGTATTTGAGGCAAAATAATCAATTTTATTCGTAGGCATTGACATTATTATAATGAAGCCTTTGTTTTTAACTTCTGGCGAGTCCATACAGTCTAATGTCATGACTTGCTGGAATATTTTTCTTCTTCTCTGTAACAATTTGGTATTTTATTGTGTTTTTGTGTAGGTCACCATATTGTGTGTTAGTTAATTTTCCAGGTAACCAGGATGGTTCAGGTTTATTTTTAAGGTAACCTAACATGGATTTTTATTTATTCTCCAGGTAATCTAAACATGATGATTTTCGTTTATTTTTGCAGGTAACTTAATGGTTATTCTAGTTTATTTTTCCAGGTAATTTAATGATAGTTCTTGTATACTTTTCCAGGTAATTTAATGAAGGTTCTTGATTATTTTTCCAGGTAATTTTAGGATTCTGGTTTATTTTTCCAGGTAATTTCATGATGGTTCTTGTTAAATTTAAAGGTAATTTAATGATGGTTCTTTTTTATTTTTCCAGGTAACCTGATGGTTGTTTTAGCCGTAAGAACCACCAAGAAGCTTCAGACCACTTCCAATGTATTTATAGTTAACCTGAGTATATGTGATCTACTGTTTGTTGCCATCGTGTTGCCGTTCAACATCTACACCTATATAGCCGACGGTTGGTTCCTCGATCTAAAACTGTGCAAATTTATAGGATTTCTGGGATACACTTTAACAGGTAAATTTGAGAGGTTGCCGTTGGTGTTGATTTATGTATTATTTTATTTACTATTTTATTTACAAGATTTAATGTAGAGGGTATAGAGGGTAGCCTGTTCAATGTTCACAAAGGTTTCCGCAAGTGTAACCTAGATTACGTTTTCAATTGTGTTTGATTGGGATTTAGATGCACATGTACACCAATTTTAAGGTTATTTAACTCATCTGACTGCATGCAGGCCAATTGGTGAAGGAAAATACTACCGTAGATGCCACTGACAACAAACAATGACAACAAGACAAGCACAGGACGCAAAAACATTGGGCAATCAGAGAAGGTGTGCAAATGTAGAGTCCAGGTCACCACAACAGAATGGCTTCATGTTGCCCCTTAGCTCGGAGAGCAACAGGGCACAGGAATCTCCCATCAACCACCCATCAGTAGATACGAGCCTTAAAGATTTTGTAAACTTGAAGTTGATATAGAAATTTCCTGAAAACAATTTATTTGACTAGTTCTAATAGGAGAGACTTCAGTAGGTTTTATACCATTTGTTAGTGTTTCTCTGGGAAATCAGTAAGAGTTGAAATAAGACTGACTGAGACAGTTGCTGCAATCGATAGGCTCTTCATGTGTATGTGCTGACACAGACAGGTGGATTGTTAATTTGGCATCATTGCCAACAACAACTTCACGCTGTGAGGAGTTCCACACATGTTTATAAGACATCTTTAAGTGGCATTTAGATTGTTTGTTCGTTTGATTATTGTTTTACGCCGATCCCAACGTTATTTTACTTATATGGCAGCGCTGTACTCCCAACAATAAACAGTAATATGTTCACAACCAAAATAAAAAAAGTGTTTTGCTGTGTTGGTAAGTTAATGTTAATCAATTGCTATGCAAAGACAGCATGAATGTAAGCTAGAAACATACTTCCCATAGCTAGAACGTTCTCCGAACTGAGTGCTTTAAGATACAAGACCTCAGGACAGAACAGGATGCCACAAAAAGATCGGCTTCATATTGCCCCTTAGCTCTGAGAGCACCAAGGCAACATGAAGCTCCCTCCAACCACCCGCAACTAGTATTTTGCAGTATATTATATGTATATACAGATTACATAAGTTCTCTGTTAATTTAGAATCCATTCGTCAGTGGGAACGAGAGTTTTGTTATCAATACATACATATCAACTCAAGATTAAGCTCTTAGAGTCTATTTTGAACATGAAGTGATTCATCGGTTTATAATTAGCCAACATCCCTGTACCAGTGTGATTTATCTTAAAAAATACATATATCATTTCTTTGGCAGCTCCGTTCTGATCACTGTCTGCGGGAACTTAGCCATGACTTAGCTTATAGATTTCATTTACCTCATATGAACTTCTGTAAACACATGTTGAGTTAAAAGTTACGAGAGACAGACAGCTTTTGACATCAATAGTTTTCTCCAGTGTTTTGCTCTGTTGGAAAAGTGCTAAGTAAAGACACTATCAAGCTGCTCGGAACATGCTGCCATTAGCCAGAGGGCTTCCACATTACAATTTGCAAATAAAATTGTACACAGACATTATTGATTTTTTACATTTTGATAATAATTTCAAATACTTAATTCAGCATGTGCTAGTTGATAATTCTAGGCAATAAATGAAAGGGTTTCTTTCGCACTTTAGCAAAATGCCACAGAAATCTCGGGAAATGAAATTGATATACACATTTAGGACATTTCTAGTAAAAAAATGTAAATTGTCCTATAAAATGTCCCAGAATTTAACATGTACATGACAAACTTTCATAAATATTTGATGGAATATTTCAGACATTTGAACCCCTTGGATTGTTTGTTTGATTATTTGATTGGGGTTTTATGCCATACTAAAGGTTATACTTATTTCACTTATATGACGGCGTGCCAGCCCAGTGGGTGAAGGAAACCACCCTCGACGCCACTGGCAACAAACTATGACAATATACAAGACAATCACAGGGCAAAACAGGACATAACAGGATGCCACAACAGCTTCTTGTTTCCCCTTCGCTCCAATAGCACCAGGGCAACAGGAAGCTCCCTCCAACCGCCCGTTTGAACCCCTTGGAACCTCCCACCTGCCAGCAGCCACCCACATGTCAAAACTATTCAGATAATCAAAATACAAATGATACAGTAAATCCTTTAAAATTTCAACCACCAATCACCATCACGCTTTTGCAAATTGTGAAAATTTCATACCATGTAAACACACAAACTGATATTTTCTGTAAAATCCTGATTCTCCCTTACTGCAAACTTGTCATTGGACTCCCAGATATTATTTCCAAGTCATTTACATAGCTTCCAAAGTACCAGTTATATGGTCTAAATTTTAGAATTGAATTGATTGGGTTTTACGGCGTACTTAAGGTTATTTCACTTATATGACGGGGTGCCAGTCCAACACTGGCAACAAACAATGACAAGATACAGGACATAACAGGACGCCACAACAGCTTCTTGTTGCCCCTTTGATCCTAAAGCACCAGGGCAACACAAAGCTCCCTCCAACCGCCCGCTCTAAATTTTAGATGCTTTATAGTTTTATTAACTGACTGTAATAACCGGTTTTCTTTTATTCGTTATTTTACAGGCACAACGATAATCACAATCACCTTGATATCATGGAATCGTTATCAACTCGTAGTGAATCAACATTTGTATTCAGTAAAGTTCTCGAAACGTCGGATTTGCTTGATGCTGGCTGGTAGCTGGGCTGTACCTGTGGTTTGTCTGATGCCGGCTATACTTGAAATCTGGGGGGAATTTGGTTATGTTCCAATGCTCGTTGCTTGCAACTTGTTTCTAAACCATGAGAGCCAGAGCTTTAAGCTATTTTTATTGATCATTCGAGCTGGATTACCATGCGCGATTATTATCTACCACTATGGACATATTTTTCTGAAAACACGAGCGAGTCATCTCAGAGTCCGGAGCCAAATGCCCGAAACACAAGCCACCATGTACGACCTACATAAGGATAAGAAGGAAATGCACCTCACGCGAATGATGACTGTTATTTTTGCAGTGTTTATTTTGTCTTACTTTCCTTGTACCATCACCGGCATGATTGATTGGAACACAGTGCTCTCCAAGAATTTCCACATGGTTTGTGCTGGAACCGTTTACGCCGGCAGTGCAGTTAATCCTTTAATATATGGATTAATGAATCGCCAGTTTCGACAAGCTTACTGTAAGCTGCTAGCGTGTGGCACTGTGGTCACCATTCAGAAATTAAACCATATCGCAAAAAAGGAGATCGAATCTAATGGAAAACCAAAGCCATCTAGAAGAATTTCATGCCCCGCTTCGCTCACAGTTTTGCACGCTTCATTGTCGCACGGTTCCAAGTTTAAGACCATCATCCACACGCCTTTGCTACAAGATTCCAATGCGGAAGAACTCTCATGGGAAAGCTCAGAGGATCCGTTTGGGTTCAAAGAGGAACCCAGTCAAATTGAACAAGATTTGGATGGCACAAATGTTCAAAACGAGAATAAGGCTACATCAAAGTTATGTCACATGAACACAGCAATGACACTTTTGGAATTTCCCCAAGAACTGGTCTGAGATGAGATTGAAAATTGGATATTAATGTTCAGTGATAGACAGTGACTGTGATTTCTTCTAAACAAAATAACAGGGTAGTAAACTATAGTGATTGTACATTTCAATGAAGTTTCTGTATTATAGGCTCAATAGGTGTAATTCATATAATGTAAATATTTTACAATTGCTCTTGAAATGTTAGGGCAATGAATAGACAAGTGATACATTTTAACAGGTGATGTGAAGACCTCAAATGTGAAAAGTTCTAGGTAGAATTGAGTTTATATGATATGAGTTGATTTCATTTCTACTCTGAATCTCCAAGATAAAAGGTTAAAATGGTTTTCATTCCTGTAAAAAAAGAAATGTTTGTGTTATTTTTGTGGGTGACCCTATATGTGATATTTTGTATGCTCATCAAAAATGTCTGTGGATAATTATCAGAATTACATATATATTGTTTGTGATAGATTGCTATCTACAGTAATTACATCATAATTTTTTAAACTTTTTTCTTCAAGGTATGTGCAGTTCCCGGCAATTAGGGTGGATATTTAGATTTTGTTTTTCTTTCTTTCTCAAAATTCCTGCCAACATACCAAAATAGAATGAAATATGATCCTACTCTGCAAATGTCATGAACCTGATGAAGTACATCAGACATGTGCAAGTCACTTTTCAAAAGCTTGTTAAAATAAACAGCAAAAATAAAGTCACGTTAGTTGTGATTTCTTTACTAAACAAATAGTTTGATTGAAGGTTATTTTTTTTTTAAATGTAAAATAAAATATATTTTATTTGCTTGGTGTTGAACACCATACTTAAGATTACTTCACTTATATTATTATACTGGCGGTGCCAGTATAAATAGTGGACTGATGGAGGAAACCGCCTGATCCTCACAAGGCACTGGCAATCCCATCACATACAGCTGGTGTGGTTAGCTTCTTTGATTGATTGGGGTTTTAAGCCATACTAAAGGTTATTTCACTTATATGACGGCATGCCAGCGCAATGGGTGAAGGAAACCACCCCCGACGCCACTGGCAACAAACAATGACAAGATACAAGACAACCACAGGACACCACAGACATATCGGCCTCGTGTTGCCCCTTAGCTCTGAGAGCACCAGGGCATCACGAAGCTCCCTCCAAATGCCCGCCGCAAGACACGGTACAATAAGACTAAGTGTTCGAATTTTGCCTTGCAAGACACCACAAGAAATCAGCTTTCTGTTGCTCCTTATATCCCTTATCTCAGAGATCACCCAGGTCATTCGTCGTTTTAAAATTAAATATCTCACTGAGTTTACATTACACCCGTTTTATATGCTTCTGAGTTTGTTTCTGGACATTTTTATTTTTCAATCGACATTTTAATTAGACTACTCATACTAAACCCTTTTAAAAATTCTAAAAATATCGGAATCTTAAATCATGGAAGAAAATCTGTACACATTAAGTATCTTTAACATCCGATAATAAGGTAATATTATGCTTCGTAATAAATAGCAGCAGAGCGTTGTTGATCTCTGTCAAAAGTTCGTTTCAATACTTCACTATATGTAATAAACTAATATCGGATGATACACACACACAGAAAAAGAAGAAGAAAACACGTGAATTCTAAATTCACACATTGAACGTATATACTAATAAAATCTAACGGGACAATTCATCTTATAAAACAGTTTTATTTAAATAATGTAGCTAAACTTCTTAGAGTTCTAAACTAATTCTGAGAGGAGCTCAGACAGAGACAACAAGCAAGCTGCAGGATTTAATGTAAAAAATATGGCAATTAAGCAAAAAGAAACAGTTCTGTTGGTGTCAATTACATAAGTTGATAGCTGAAAATCACTAAGTGCTACTTCAATTACCGGCCCCAAGCAGTGATTTCCTTAGCTAACTTTGAGTTATGTAATCAAAGCAGTGGAGATGGCATATCCAGCTACACTTACAGCCACCTGTTGAGAATTTTGTTTTTCATAGCCTGGTTTTCTTTTTATAGCTGTGTGTGGACATGATATGTAAAATCATGCTGGTGATTATGGAAACGCAAACCATCAGCTTGAACAACTTAACCCTTCCGATTGTGTTGGGCGTGGTACTTAAATCATACTAATTTTTGCTTTTGTATTCATCTTAAGATGATTCATTGAAGGTGGTTAGACATAGGAATATTTAAACAGCCTGTCAAATTTGACATTTTGCATAGATAAAGTTGAACAGTAAAGATATATTGGACCTAATTAGACTAAATAAATGTGTATGATATTATTTTGATATTTTAATACGTGTTAGAATTTGAGTTTTTACAAAATCGTTAGATTGGCAATATTTAAACAGTCACGTATCATTATATGATGTATGCGCAGGTTGTATAACAATTTTGTTTATGTAAACAGTAGGTTAAAGTGAACGACATAGATGATATTGCACAGTGAGGTTTGAATACCATGGGTGCCTACGTTTTGTCGGTGTTGCCGGTTTTTTCCAGAGTCGAACTGAACGTGACCGCTTGTGTTGCTGGCGATAACTCGACAACGCAAACTGTGTCGCTGCTCGTGCATACGACGAGGCTACCATAGTTACAAAGGAACGGAATTAATCTTTCTCCCAAAGATTTTCAAAATAAGTTATACGTTTTTTGTTTTTCTTTATTAAGTAGGCTTTATATGCACAATATTTTGCATTTTGTCAAAGGTATTTTGCCTGAGCATTATTTTCTTTGTAAAATTACTGGCAACGTTCTGTACAATTTGTCTTTGTGTGTTTCCGGCAAGGCCGGTCAGTGACACCGCCAAATCGCAAGCCCCCCATAAGTAGGCCTATGACTCGAGTAAGTGGTGAAAGGGATAATGGCTGGTTATCGCTTTCACCATTCACGACAGCAATATAATGAAATTCACATTTCACTGTTCAATATTCTTTTTTATTATTTATATGAAAGATAAATTCGTAAATGAGAGCATTTTTTCCCAATTTCCTATAACAATTTTAAACAGAGGAGTTCGGAACAGCATGGCGTTATTCGAAACATTGTTATGATGCAAGTTAGATAACTCTTGGTTATGTGACGTAGTAAGTCACGTGATACATTAAGCCAATCAGATTGGATCAGGTTTCAAATAGTAATGGGGATTAGAACAGGTTTGAATTGAGGAGTTGGCCGGTGGACACAGTCGAGGGTGGACGGCTAATGGCATAGATCAGGAACCAGTTACACAAAGGAGACTCAAGCTAGTAGAAGTCAACGGACAAGGAGACAAGTTAATGATTGAGACTATGACTGGAAGTTTCAACATGGAGACAGACGTTTATTTATAGGGATTTATAGGTTAAGTTATGGGCAAGTATTTGATATTAATTAATTAGTACATTTGAAGCTTGATGTACATCTGCGTGGCATAATGTGGACAAACCGTAAGTAGAAAGTTATTATTGCCTTGGACTTAATTATGTTAAAATGTTATACTTTATTTGATTACCATGTGATATATATATATTAAATGATTTAATATATGAACTCGGTGTTTTGAATTAGAGTGATTTCTTCGGAAAGAAAGCGTGCAACCATAGATCCATCGGACAATTGACTGTTTAAATATAACCTGTCTATACAAGATATCATGAAATAATTGAGTGTTATTGGGCACGGCCATTCAATTAAGATATCATTTGAGATATATACGTTATGAAGCAGTTGGTTACATATATAGAGAAATGTGGAATCTAATAACATGACGTGAAATAGCGGGACGTTATTCTAAACCTGACGTTAAATGACGTCACATGCATGTATGTCTTGCGTGGTGAAATAAAACGCGGTTGTATGCAACGTCCTAATAGAAAAGAAGGCATCTTACGTAAAAGAAATCATCGTATTTCACCTGCATATAAAGTACATTTATTTATTATTTATGTGTAGGTGAAATATCAGCTACCTGTTACCAGTATAAATAAACTTTGCACAATTTTCGCTACATTTACTTGCTCATATTTATTTAACACATTCATCTGTAAAGGGAGTTTCCTGTTTAAATTGAATATGGCATACACTCGTATTAACTTCATTGAGACAATACAGTTGCCAACCAAGAATGTAATTTTTACAAAATATAGCATACCCCCGATACCCTACAAGTTAAAATAAAACATATATGTCTTCCAAGTTGAAACTCTCTACCGTACGTGTCCAGGGATATTTACTGGTTTTCCCTTATTGTGTCAATACCAGATTGCCGTAAACAAGTTTACAAAACAAAAGCAGAGAGATAAAAAAAAAAAATCATTGCACTCATTCCTACAATAGCTGTTTTCAAACGGCTTCGCGAGACTATTATCATTTGTTATTCTCCTCGTGTCGGTCACGTGGTGCCAATTAAGTCACCCATTGTGGAGATCCTGAATGAAGTCAGTCAAGGACGAACTGGAAAAACATATTGCTACTCTTTTTTCAATTCTGTCCATTGGATTACTGTCACACACATAGCAAACTAATATTTTTTGACAAGCCAGGGGACAGTGCGCTGGAAAACTGCAATTAACTAAACAAGGCCTTAGATTCACAGATAGAGATGATATGTCATATGATACCAGTCAACCAGTCAACGGCCACAGACAAAGATAACTGAAACAATGACACTTAAGACGCACTGCTATTATAATCTGTTTACGAAATACCTTCTACTTTTTACAAACGTTTGGGCAGTTGTTTTCTTTTACCTACTCTCATGAATCATTATCCAGACCGTTTGTTTCAGCCTCTGATAAATTAGGGGAGGTTAGCAGGAGATGGCCACCAGAGGGAGTTCAAAGAAAAGAAATTTGGTCATATCTTTAAGCGCGTGTCAGGCTGCAGTTGTTTAATTGGCTGTCTGTGAAATGACTTTTTCAGGCGCCAATCAGTGTTTGTGTGAACATAAATAGCTGATCATCACTGGAAAACCAGTCAAAGTTTATCAGCGGCTTAAACAAAAGGGTTTGTATAAATAGACGCTGATTCAGGAGCTTAGTTTTAACCAGTCTAAGCGAAGAATTATCCACTGCGACAAACAACCCCTGCGCAGTTTTCCGCATGTAAAAGAAATCCATATGGTTAGCCGCTATTTTATTATTCATGTGTATCACTTGTGTTTATAGTAAAGTGTTATTAACATAGTTTTAGGCTATAATTAAATAGAAAGAAATATCCGCATTCAGTCCATTCATGATTGTCAAGGAGGCGCAGTTATTTGTCAGCAACGCAAATAGTCCCGGTTTTCAAAATACGATGCATAATAACCGACGGATCCGTATCAGGTGGGGGTTTGGACACAGGTATATCATAGATATGAACTAAACTGATTACACCATGTCTTCCAACTGCCAGTGGACAAACTATTGTATTGACAAATTGTGGCTTGATTATCCGTTATCTTCCTCATATTGGAAATAATGAGGTAATCAAATCCACTTAGTGTCTGCCTTTTTGTATTCGTGATGTAAGTGAAATTAGTTCCAAAATGGTTTAAACCACCTGCCAAACTTAAAATTAACACAAAAAACAGGTTTTGGTCTGTTATCGTCGACCCTCACATTGTATCTATATCAATTAATTGTGAATAAGGTGCAATCCGCTCAAATAATAAATAGAATCAAATTCCTTTTTCTTTCGCGGGCGGTTGGAGGGAGCTTCGTGTTGCCCTGGTGCTCCCATAGCTAAGGGGCAACACGAAGCCGATCTGTTTGTGACGTCCTGTTTTGTCCTGTGGTTGTCTTGCATCTTGTCATTGTTTGTTGCCAGTGGCGTCGGGAGTGGTTTCCTTCACCCATTGGGCTGGCACGCTGTCATATGAGTAGAATAACCTTAAGTACGGCGTAAACCCCAATCAAACAAATCTGATAAGATATGTATGTATTTTGTTCGTATTACATTCATATGAGCATATTCTTATTCGGACGAAACTTATCTTTCAGTTCCTGAAGATGTTTGTTTGGGTGGCAATTCTAACTGTGATATTATTTGGTAAGTAAAACTTAACTTTTTATTTTATTATATCAAAACAAATTTGTGTTAACTGTTTTTTACCATGTTTGGCCGTGCGGGCCAATTGTGACCCCTTGTGGCCCCTTGTGGTACTTCATGCTAAGGTATTTGCCACAAAGCTGAGAATGAAACTTCGTCCAGTCAGAGAAGTTATATAAAGTCGAATCCTTGCCACGCTTATCCCGTTTCAGCGTCTAGACGAAGGCCAAAGAGAACTAGCTATAAAATCGGAATATCAACAGCGAACACAGACAACCTTTCTTTTCTAGCTACGACTCCAATAGTTGGTTTTGATTGTCTGCGAGAATTCTGATGATGTTCAATTACTGCTTTACTTCTTTAAATACAAGTTGTATGTCTTTCTCCCGACGAGAATATGAACAAACCAGTGTCCAACAGACCATGAAACCAGCCAACAGTCCAACATCCCTTTGGAAAATCCCTTCTCACGGAGTGATTTGTAATAGCGTCAATGTGGGATTCCTCTAATTTGCGTCATTTTGATTGGTCGATTTTTTTTCTGGGCCAATCAAAAAGCTGTATATTTCAGCACATATCGATTATTTGTATGAATGAATTGACTTATAAACAAACAGAAAACAGCTTGGATGGCTTTATGATTGCGCTTGTAAGAAACTGATTAAAACATTTGTTTCTTTTGACCTTAATTGGTCCACATTGTTGTCGTTGCAGGCATATCGACCGCCGCGCCATCGCAGCTCAGAATGCTCACCTTGTACACATCTAAACAGACCACTTGGAATCATGCCAACGAGAAATGTAAAAGCGCTAGTAGTCGTATGTTGACGATAGACACGGAAGATGTTGCAACCGCTATGGCAAGTTTCAATTCTGGATCTGACTGGAGTGGCCAATTGTGAGTCTATTTGGATATTTGGAAATATTCCCGGCGAAGCAATCCGATCAGCTTGGTTCTATTAGAATTAACTCGAAAAAGAAATGGCTTAAAGTCACATACGCACCCTAAT
>JAUELC010057177.1:0-12479 GCA_031471745.1 Cryptochiton stelleri
TTACTGAAATGCCCATGCCTGTATTTCCCACAATTACTGAAATGCCCATGCCTGTATTTCCCACAATTACTGAAATCTCCATGCCTGTATTTCCCACAATTACTGAAATCTCCATGCCTGTATTTCCCACAATTACTTAAATCCCCATGCCTGTATTTCCCACAATTACTGAAATGCCCATGCCTGTATTTCCCACAATTACTGAAATGCCCATGCCTGTATTTCCCACAATTACTGAAATCCCCATGCCAGTATTTCCCACAATTACTGAAATCCCCATGCCTGTATTTTCCACAATTACTGAAATCCCCATGCCTGTATTTCCTCTTTTTAATAAAGTTATTATTATTATAATTACTCTAGCTTACATAAAGCTGATGTTTTGTTGGAGCCTTGTTTCCTCAGTCTGACTATCAGCAGGCGCCCATTCCACAAAACATTTTCCGACTTAAGTCAAAGTTTGAAATTCTCCTAAATTACTTATTTTTAAATTTAGAAATGTAATATTTGGGGATTATTACCATCATACCATAAAGTCACCAAAAAAGTCAAACAACTTGAAAAAAGTCAGATTAACATGTAAAATAAGTGCCTCATAATTTTGACCTACAATATAAGTCAGAAAATGCTTTGTGTAATTGACCCCAGGCCCCTTCTGAAAATGCATGTAATAAGTCCTAAATTCCATCGTTGCTTCTAGAGACAGTTCTTTCAAAGAGGATACAAATCCTATTAAGGGTATGCTTCAATAGTGTCCTAGTATAACTCGTTAAAGGTAAGTGAGGCCGCGTTTGTGGTTGATTTAATGCTATACCTGTAACATTATACACAGGTAAATAAGACAGGTAACCAAACACTTCTCTGTAAAAGATCCAACTATTCCAATAGGGAAAGACATCCCAACTATTTGATTGAACACAGCAAGATATAGCCTACATTATCATAACTGTATATATTCATAACCCTCTGACACTCTAAATATATTATATTTCAAAGTAAATGTATAAGCCCGATGTGACAAGCATCTAATGTAGGGATAATAACATTGACTAAGTGGGTAACAAATCCCGTACTTAATCTGACCCTAGAATAATCTTTTAAGTATTTCACATGTAAACTTCAAACCGTAAACATAGATTTTTTCACCTGCAAGAAATTCAAAGCAATTTTCTTTCTAAATCAGCGGTTAAAAAATTAAAAAAACTGAATTTAACTGAAAAAGTTTTGGTTCGTAAAACTTGGGACTTTATGAATCTCTGCCATTTTAATATAATATAGGCCTACTTACATGTAGCATATGGTTGAATATGTGTTAATAATTGCCTGTTTTACTACCATTATGGTAATAATTGCCTGTTTTACCACCATTACAGTAATAATTGCCTGCTTTACCACCATTATAGAAATAATTGCCTGCTTTACCACCATTATGGTAATAATTGCCTGTTTTACTACCATTATGGTAATAATTGCCTGTTTTACCACCATTACGGTAATAATTGCCTGCTTTACCACCATTATTGTAATAATTGCCTGCTTTACTACCATAAAAAGTGACTTTTATTTTGCAGTTGGCCTCAAGGAAGACTGAGTTTGATTTTTGTACTGATTTACTCCCATGAAAAAAAGTTTTATTATTATCATTTTATTTTATGATTTATGTAATAAAAAACTAATAAAAACTGGCGGGTAAAAAACAATCTGGA
This sequence comes from Cryptochiton stelleri, assembly GCA_031471745.1. Classification (NCBI taxonomy): domain Eukaryota; kingdom Metazoa; phylum Mollusca; class Polyplacophora; order Chitonida; family Mopaliidae; genus Cryptochiton; species Cryptochiton stelleri. The sequence goes on from JAUELC010057177.1 coordinate 1,707, forward strand.
CATAAAGTACTCTATACAACTCATTATGGTCTTGGGGAAATATACTTGCATAGAAATACACAAGAAATAAATAGCTTAGTAAACACTTTTCACAAAAAGTTCCCTAGAGTCTTTCTACATGTATGCTACTCTTGAAATACATCTACATCTATACACTTGGAGTTTCTGAGGTAGTTATTTAGGGTGGGGGGAGTGCTATCTTCGAAGCAGCTGCTGCTAGCGGGAATTCTTTGTAAGGCCAGAGGTTGACCTCATAAGACTTACTCTGCCAGCAGGGAGGGTGGGGTCGGTTTACCTCTCTCGCCCACGCACCCAGACACTAGTGTACTAAAACATGTTACACATACATGTACATAGATCACAAGTGCATCTGATAAACTGATCTTCAGTAAAGGCATTCTAACCACACACCTGTAAGATTAACGCTATTTGTATACAAGTATGCTGGCAGATAACGAGAAAAATATGCCATACAGGTAATCTTATAACATAAAACAAGGGAAACTCTGAATAATTGTTAATGATTTATTTATTTTTATTACACACTACAGAATCTTATATATTTCTAAAGATAAGCACACTGGCGCTGGGAAGAGGATTAATAAAAAAATCTATAAATCATCTCATGTTCTACATAGTCTTATACAATTTAGTAAAACCATACTCCACAAATACCTACATGTTAAAAGCGAGTCTCGGAATTGAAATTTTCCGTGCCAAGTAAGAACCAAGACTGATAGCTCAATATGATCATACTTTTATGTTGCAAAGATTGATCTCTGTACTTACGGTAATTTCTCTCATATGACAAGTTGCAAGACAAGACCAGGATGCAAAACATGGTGCAAAAATTGATTGACTGATTGACTGGTGTTTAATGCCGTGTTTAAGGGTATGTTACTTATATGACGTCACGAGGGTGTACTCCAACAGTACATAGCCACACTAACACAACCCTAAAATGTGAAGTGTTTTGCTCTGTTGGAAAAATAATGTTCCTCTAGTGCTTTAAAGTTACAGAGCAGGTCACACCAACAAATCACCGGCTTCCTTTTAGGTTAGGCATTTAACACCAATCAATCAATCAATCAATCAATTTGAGGCTATTACCCATCAATCAATCATAGAGCACCTGCACATAGAAGCTCCCACCCACCCAGGCTAAAATAATATCAACAGACGTTTATTGATTGAATGATTGATTGGTGATTAAGGCCGGCTTAAGGATGGACATTTCACTATATGATGGCGGTGTATCCCCACTAACACAACATTTAAATGTGAAGTGTTTTGCTCCGTTGTAAATTCCTCCAGTGTTAGGTACATATAGCATGATTATGCTTGAACCATGTCCTATGATAGTTAATAATTATATGCAGCGGCAGCCTCAGGCCGTGCAAAGAAAAGCTGTGTCACGAAATGACAGGATCCCAATGGACCGTATCAAAAACTACATACCCTAGATAGCAGTATGTTTTTTAAATGGTGATAATATATATATATATAGAGACAGTTTCAATTTCTCATTTTTAACAAAGTTTTTTTAGGAAACCGTGACAAAAGTTGAATCATAGTCAGCCTCTGATGCCCTACTTAAGGTTATTTCACTCATATGAGGATGTGTCAGCCTAATGGATTAAGGAAACCACATCACTAGCAACAAACAATGACAAAGTACAGTTCACCAAATAAATAACCTAATGAAAATAGAACATGATGTAGACATGAAGTGGACAAGATGTTCACATCATGTTCACACCATGTCTAAACCATGGCTACTACATTGTGACAGTATTTTCTCTTTAAATTCATTTTTTTTTAAAAATATTTTCATAAAATTTCACACACATGTTCACGAAACTGTGTTGACCATTATTCACACTAAGTTCTTGTGTTAAAATTTAATTAATTATCTCAAAATTAAGCGTGAAACTGAATAGCTGGCTAGAACATGTTGTGAACATGATGTGAACATGGTGTCAACATCATGTTGACCATGTCATTAGGTTATTTATTTGGTGTACTGTACATGTTACGTACAAGACAAGTACGGGACAAATATGGGCTGCAATAAGACATAGTGTGTCAATTTACAGGGAATTAAGACACCCCAACAGATCGGCTTCGTGTTGCCTTTCGACTCAAACAGCACCAGGGCACCGGAATCAACCACCTGCAAGACTGGTGATCACTAAAGCCACTAGTGAACTGATCATCCATCTGCAGTACAGACAGAACTGACAACATCAGGGGAATGCGATACCCTACCCTACATGTACTTAACCACGACGCAGCGCCAATTGCGTGCACGAAAACTCACACCAATGCACATCTGGGTTAATAAGTATATGTTCACTTCATTATCCAAATAGGACAACTTTCACGGTTACATTTTTTACAACAAAAAGGAATTGCTGCCACAGGCATGAAAGTGGTGTGTAACGGAAATGCCCTGTCTAGGTAGATTTCAACTGAGTCTGAGTGATTAAGTAAATTAAAAAGAAGAATAACAGGTTTACCAAAACATCTCTAAATATTTAAAACAAATTTATTATTTTCAAAACACAAAACTTAGAAGATACACCAGTTACAGCAATAATTTTTAGTGTACGAAACATAAAAGGAAACAGTTCTGTCAAAGCTCCCAGAATTTAAAAATTGCAATAATATCTGACAAAATATGCCCAGGCCTGACAACTTGTACCTACATGTATGTATACAGGTAAGTAATTTGTTTTGAAATAATTAGGAAATTGCCCTCACCTGCAGGAGGCTGCCTGGTCTGCGACGTTATCTCTCCACTCCCCCCCTAGGTTATATTTGTACATTCATTTGATGATATTTCCACTCTATTGCTTTTTATATTGATCGACCTTGTATAGGAACTGACACTGTATTTATTAACATATAGACACTATGCAGGTAAATCGGCCTTCACACAAATACCTCACATTCTAGTTTATAATACATGTAATAATAATAATTTAATAATAATTTTATTTAACGAGAATAATACAATCAAATTATTAATTTGCTCTTCCCTGTAGCCCTCAATAATATAAAATATCAACGATATACATACCTACAAAATAAATAATAATTTACCTTTTAACATCATAAAATATTGAGAAAATAAATGATCAAAAAAGGAATCAAAGTGACAAAGTATTACAATCAATTTTTAGATCAGATTAATTCATACATTTTTCAAAAAATATTATTGAATTTATAAATAAATACAGTATTATTAATGCATAACTATCATGTAAGCATCATAAATTACATGCATTTTTTTAAACAAGTGTAACGTATATATAAAGATTTTTTAAAACTTGTAGGGATGAGGCCGTTGTACAGTCTTTTCCTTATTGTGCGATATAGCATTATCTCAGCAAGAACAAATACCTGTTAAGAAACCCAGGACTCTCTAGCTGAGAAAAATTCATCAGTCGTAACAATTTTTATTATTATTGAAATTTTTCTGTCACGAATTATAAAAAAAAAAGCAAACGAATAGCCCAATGTTCGAGCTAAGGACACTGAAGTCTGGCACCAAATTGTAAATGTGTGCATCCTTGCCCAAGCAGCCAAACACAAATGTATATCATCTCCCTCACTCATTTCCTGGTGCCACATATGTGCCAAAGGGCAGCTGTGCATGGAATAACTGTAAAGACCCCCATTACCTGTAGCTGACCATCAAAGTAAGGGTATACGGGTACATGTATATCTGCATTTGAAATTGGCTCCATAAAGATATGAAATTTAAAAGTGCATGAAAAGTTGAAAACATTGAAAAGGGCTAGACAAACGGAGACTGATAAAGGTCAATTCTCTACTATTCCAAATCAATTTGTTTGTTTGTTTATTTGATTAGGGTTTTACACCGTGCTTGTAAGGTTATTTCACTTATATGATGGCGTGCCATCCCAATGGATTAAGCAAACCACCCACGACGCCACTGGCAACAAACAATGACAAGATACAACACAGCCACAGGGCAACAGGACGCCACAACATATTGGCTCCGTGTTGCCCCTTACATGTAGCTCTGAGATCACCAAGGCAACAGGAAGCTCTCTCCAACCGCCCGCCTATTCCAAATTACACAAAATTAAATATTTTGTTTTAACCAATGGGGACAGCTACAAGTATGTACAGTAAGACACCTACAAATGAGGCTCCTATCAAGCCTTGACAAAAGGACCATAAAACAAATGAAGAGAGGAAATAAAAACCCATAAAATGTGAAAGCATCCCCAGTGGTAAAAATGTCTGAGCAGCACAAAGGGGTGGAAGCCATAAGTTTGAGGCCACTTCCCAGCTTGATATCATCAGTTAATTTAATGAAGAGCCTCTGGGGGTGAAAGTTTCCCCATCTCCAACCACAACCCTCATCATCATCAACCCAAGGAAACCAATAAAGTAAAACCCCTACTATTTTGAACAGAAAAGTGGTATTAAAAAATTCACCAGGAGAATTGAGGTTATGGCACATTTTGTTTGTTTGTTTGTTTGATTGGGGTTTAACACCGTACTTACGGTTATTTCACTCATACATGTTTAATGGCATGACAGCCCAATGGGTTAAGACTTTTTGGTTGGTTTGGTTTTATATTTAACTAAAGATTATTTGACTGATATGAGGGCATGCCAGCCCAATGGGTTAAGGAAATCAAACTTGACGTCACTGGCAATAAACAATTGAAGGAGCACCAGACGATAGTATGGTGCAATTTGACAAAGTGTGCAAATATACAGTGCTGGACACCATAACATATCGGCTTTATGTTTCGCTTGACTGAGAGCGAGACCACCAGGGCACAGGAAGTTCCCACCAATCAACAGGGGGGAAAAAAAGGTAAATAAGAATGTCATTGCAAGGGGGGGAAAGAGGTACTTATGAGATAATTGAGCACCTGGTACAGGATTGACTTTTTCACAAAACATTTACATTTAGAAAGTCCAGAAAAGACATTGGAATCATTTGGGGATTAACCAGAATGGTTGCAAGAGATGAAAATAAACCTGAGTAAATAGTAGAAACACTACCCACAATGTCGAGTCATCCCACGTTTCCTCCGCCCACGACACATCCCGGGTAACCATGACAACGCCCTAAACGATCAACAGTCCTGTGAATCACAAGTGCAAGTTCTCCATTGTGATCCAATATTCATGTAGTACTGGTATGTTATATCCCAACTCGTGGATAAAGGCTCTGATTCTGCAAGCATACTTAGTCAGCCACTTGTGGGGAAATCTCATTTAACTAATGAACAGGGCGTATTAATATTTAAAATGAATCCCTCTGCTCTCAATATTGCACGAGTTATGGTTAACAAAAAGACACTATAAATTGGAGTTTGAACAAGTATTCCACTTTACACTGCCACATATAATGTATATACGTCAGAGTCTACAAGTACAGCAGATGCTGTTTGGGTGTTTAAATTGCTGCGAATTAACCCAGATATCGATGACATCATGACTAACATCCTGGTCTTCCCGGAAATATAATGGGCATGTATCATTCTTGAAACAGTCCTGTTTTTAATTGAAACAAAAAGAATCAGAAACTTGACATGGGAAATACCTGCATTGTCAATCAGAAACTTGTCCAAAATACATGTAGATGAAACTTTACAATGGGAATACTCTAAATTATAAACTGTATGAAAATTAGATGAAACTTTACAATGTTACTCCCATGCTGTGCATCTCATTCTGGTACAAGTTTAAAATATAACATACACATGCATACTAGCACAACACTGTATATTTAAAATTTTGAAGAAATCATTCATTCACAACTTTAAATAAACTTTTGTGATACTTTAAAAAATTGTACTACAAAACAATTAGCGAACATTTGACAAATATCAGACATTGAAACTTTGGTGCAATAAAAATACTTCCCAAAACTGTACAAAAAAATGAAAAATGTAAAAAATATTCGGCATGGAACTTGGAATTAATACTACCGTCAGTGAGTTTTCTGCAGTTTAAAACCTATGCTCAGACAAAAATGTTGAATACACATAAATGGGTAATTTACACATGCAGCTTAATGGTGGTCATAAATCTGCCAAAATAAAAACAGTAACGGTACACTTGATAAATTCTTAAGTGAGATTAAATAACTTGTGAACAATAATTATGATTATATTGTACTAAAAAGCAAGCAGTGTCATAAAATAGCACCCAGAATGGTTAATTTGAAAGCGTTGTTGTTGTTGCGAAGTTGGCATAGTCTTAGGAGGCGCAATGCCAAAGGGAGGTAAGCAGTCATGTCAAACGAAGGGAGATAATTGGGGTGTTGATTGTCAAGCTATGCAGACATCTTTACCTGACAGTATTAGAGAAATGCAAACACAATTCTAATTCTGTTAGGTAAGATGGCGTCATAACTCAAGATTACTCTCGCCTTCCTTCTTCCACAAATATCCCAGAATCCAGTGCAGCTACGTACGTACCCGTTAGCCATGATATTGTTCTTGTCCTCGATTCGCTCTTCTTCTTTGAGAAATTCTTCGTCTTTGACAATTTTCCTAAGGCTACTTCATGCAAATTATACAAAATTAACAAATGATAGAATACAATGTAACCACAAGTCATGGCTATGAAAAACAATACACCACTACATGTGAGTTCCCCTGCAAAAGGCCATCTAAAAGCATGACATACATATACATATAATGAAAAATTCAGACTCACAAAATAATGAACATCGGAATTCAAAGTATATATATGATTAACATCAAACAAGAAAAAAAAGAGTACAAAATGTAGCTTTCATGTCAGTCTTTCATACTTTACCACAGGTGTGTACAAAAACTAAACGTAATGTACATTTACAAAATTGAACAAAAATACATGTCACAGAAAAAACTTATAAAAATGTTCACATTGTTTTGTACAAAAAATTTTCCAAGCACAGAAAAATATTAACTACATGTATATTATAAATAGCAATTGATTTGTTTGGTTTTTCACTCTTTAATATGAAGGTGTCTTGTCACAGGGTGAGTCCATTTCAATAGAGCGACCTCGTTGGAGTTTTGGTACAACAGGACATAATTTGTGTAAGCTTATTTGTCTAAAAAAATACTGACCAAACAAAACCTTCTAAAATAAACAACAGAATACATGTAAAACAGTATAAGTATATAAAGCTAAAATTATCAACAGCAAATAGAATATACAGTAGTCCTGTACTTTTACAATATATAAAATTCTCATTTTCCTTTCAAATGGCACAAAAATAGTGCATACATGTACACATATTTGATTGCCCTTGTTAACCGCTCACATAATTTGTACCTCCGTAACACGAACATAACAAACGTCCACCCACTCTGTACAGTAAAGCTAACCATATGCCCACCTGGAAATTTACCTGACTGCCTACAGTAACTGAATAACAATACCACAATACTGTCCACGTGTAGGTTTTTACTGCCGAGCTTGACGCACAGATCAATCACCTCCAAATGGCTCTATTATGGCTGATAGGGCAAGGTGCACAGCATGCGAGAATGACTTGAGCTGAGCGGGGATAAAAGCCTTCAATATAAATTTGTAGGCCTACCTGGCTTATCTTAGTATTTACAGTGTCAGTACTTAGGGACAATTTGGAAACAAGGTACCCTACATGTAAATATACCAGAACGTGAAAATACCGACCAGTTTTGTGAGTCTGTATTGCACATTCTATCTATATAATAATATACATGCAGGTAAAAAAAATCCAAACTTCATTGTACATCTACCTGACTTATCCAAAGTATAGTACATGTAGTTAAGTTAAACTAAGGTATAACAACCCCAGAACATACATACCAGAAACTTGAAAAACTGACCAGTTTTCGGTAGTGGAATTTGGTGAAAACAGACCCTGAATATACCAAAAACTTTAAAATACTAACCATTTTTTGTAGTAGAACTTGGTCCAAACGGCCCCTGAATATACCAAAAACTTGACAATACTGATCAAATTTCTGAATTCCATGTTCAATCTAGGACTATGATATATATTGTATATGTAACTATGTAAAAACAATACTGCCCTAAATTTCAGAAGTTGAATAGTGATAATGTATATTATTAGCTACTCTGTTGTCCTGGAATTTCTCAACAGTGCTGTACTTAAATTTCCAACGATCGACATCTACTGTACCTGTCCAATTAATCCACATGTACCTGTATTTATTCGTTAGAATACCTGCTGCCCCAAGTCCACTAACCACTCACTGTATAAGTCATAAAACTTTACAGGTATCACAATGACAGTATGCATAGAGTACTTCAGTCTGAACAGTTTAAAGAGGAATGTGAACAATATTGTACTAATATCCAATTTGATAATGTACCTGTATTAATGATGAACACCACCTGCTGCTGAACGATGTCCAAGTCAAATGAAATGACCACTCAATGCAGCATTTATAATTAACAGTGGATGTAGCTTCTGGAGACAGCTGGCTGAATAGTTTGAAATTGGATGAACATGAAGGTCATCCTACTAAAAACCATCTACCTGTAAGAATTTTAGCCAATGCCCTATAAGTATTGACTAAAGTGTGAGGCAAATAAAATGACCACTCCCTGTCAATGTACATGTAGCAATGTCTGTAGCTATTGGAGAAAGTCAGTGGAACAGCTTGACTGGAAGGCAAAAGTGGATAATACCATACTAAAAACCACAACACAGTCAAATGATATGACCACCTACTGTTGATGCAGCAAAACTACCTACCGGAAAAAGCCCAGCTAAACAGCTTGATGAAGGTGAACCACGAAAATATCCTTCTGAGAATCACAAGGATCTACCTATAAGCAATCAATAAAGGAGGACCTACGGATTGACATTCTAGTCAAATGAATTGACCACTCACAGTTAATGCAGCAAAACATCACCATGTATATATGTACAATACCTGTAGCTATTGGACAAAGCCAACCTAACCAGCTTGAAGGCGAATAAGGAAAATAGTTTAATACCGTTCTGAGAATCACAAGGATCTACCTGAAAGCCCACAGTAAAAGTACCAACTGATTGAAATTCAAGTCCAATGCATTGATCACTCACTGTTATAAACGTAGCAAATCTGTAGCTATCAGACAAAGCCAGCATGAACAGCTGGATTTTAAGGCAAAACAGTCTACCTGTAAACACACAGTATAAATTAGGACCTAGCGATTGACATTCTAGTCGAATGCAATGACCACTCACCGTTAATGTAGCAAATCTGTAGCTATTGGACAAAGCCAGTCTGAAGTCAGATGGGCAATATGTCAGTATTGATCAGTCCATACACACCCAAAACGTGCCATTAATTTCCCCGCACAGGTAGTAATAATAATGCAGACAAAGACTTGACTGGTGGGCGAAGCAGTCAAGTGTAACGATAGTGGGCAGCAGCCGGGACTCCTGAGAGAATGGGCATACCAAACCCTCCAGGGGCGCATAGATGCATTATCAGATCACGATCCCAAGCGAAGGTTAACAGCCCGTGGAAAACTATTACCCCTAGTTTTATGTCTCTCATACAAATAGGTATACCCATACAAAAACTGGTTTATGTTTTTAACAGGATAGCACAGAATACCAACTATCCATGTATCATCAAATTACAGGCACTGCTTTTGAGTTTCATAAAATTATTAGAAAATAGAAGAACTAATTCTTGGAGTACCTTACATGTACAGTGACAACATTAACCAAGTCTTCAACAAGAGCCAAGTCAAGTTTATGAAGCAGCAGTGCAAACAGATAAAAGAGTTGGCACAATGTTGAATTGTTCCAATCAGGTCTGCCTTGCTTCATGCTAATAAACATCCGGTGTCAGTGTGATTTATACTTGAAAATCCATGTATTGGTTTGTTTGTTTGTTTGGTGTAATAGTGTTTTATGTCGTACTCAAAGATATTTCATTTCTATGACGATGGATTATACACTTCTTATGTTGTTTAACTTAATAAGTACTGTGAAAAACCGAGAGGAAACCTTAAAATAAAAACACCCCTGCGATAAAGTATCAGTAGGACTGCCCCACAAACATGTACCTCAGGTCGACTCGGCGACTTGCAGCCGTCTGACGTGCTAACCACTGAGCCATGGCGCGGCCCCTCCATATTACAACATAATGCAATCCTTAATAAACCATCACATTAAAGATTCACCTAAAGTACAGATTTAACAAGTTTCGCATTTCACAGATGAAAGGTCTGGGGTAGACAAGATCAAAATATTTTGTCTACGATTTTATCAAGTTAGTCCTGAGGGACCATTATACACGGTGATAAATTGTGAGAATACATGCAGCACCTTGCATTATTAAGTTTTACCAGACATTTCCTTGAAGTTTATGTAAATTTCATTCTTTGAAGGTAGATTGTCAAATTGGATTCATGAACAAGTTTTCAATTGCCAACAATCTGAATGAAACAGCTCAAATTCGAACAAATTTAATTATATGTTTGGAAAGGGTTTACATTGGGTCCAATTTATTCATTAAGATTTCCTTATCTTCTCTAATATCTATCCCTTCATTTTGACCACTTCAAGAAGAAAGGCTAAAAATAAATTTCCCTCCTTCCTAAATTTTCCGTTTTCTATTTCAGAAAGTTATAATAAGAAAAAAGGCATTAACCTACCAAATAAAATTCAACCCCATTATGACAACATATTTGTAACATCATACATAATCACATTCCCGGTGGAGGCAAGCAAATTTTTCTCTCTTCATTTATAATAAAATATATATATAT